>JAANDH010000945.1:66264-109857 GCA_011799765.1 Nymphaea thermarum
AGAGAGAGAGAGAGAGAGAGAGAGAGAGAGAGAGAGAGAGAGAGAGAGAGAGAGAGCGTGCCTCTTTCCTAACAGTTTGAGACGCATCTATCAAAAGCTAGCCCCACTTTTACATAATGCACCTCTGCTTAGACAGCCTCCACAAAATGTCAGTTGAAAGCAACAAGGAACTTGTCAACTTGTGATGCTATTCAGATTATGGTTTTGGCTTCAAATTGAATGAGTGCACTGTGGACTGATTTTTGGATCATAGGGCCCGATGTCGATCTTTATGGCCAGAACACTTTTGTACCGCGTGGTCCGACTTGGTTCACGAAAGTGCAGGGCCAGGCATGAAACACACGAACAAGTGGTCAGAATGTTGATGCTGTGGGACCCAAATCAAACACGAGTCCAAAGACAACTTGTCTCGATTTCAATATGAACCAACCATAAACGACTGGAGGGCAGCACACCCTGGGCCAGATTCAGGAGATATATGGGTCACTCTTTCAAGTCGATTATCTCCAGCCAAGGCGTCACATGTTCGTCGTGTATGAAATTTTTCATGAACCATTTTAATTGCATGAATTGTATTCTGAGTATATTTAAATGCACGCAACCCTAAACGAGTGATGACAATATTTGTCTTTGGAATACAAAGAAAAAATATAAAGTTAAAAATCAAAACTGAAAAAACGATTGTGGTTATAAGATTGATTGATTAAAGTTTACTTATAAGAAACTACCTTCGTGTATAAAACTCTCTTGATCATACCCTTAAACTTGTAAAATTTTGGGTTGTTTCGGTACTTAGATGGACTTATGGCATATCCTATAACTCAAGTGTTGTACTAAAGAAATAATACACTAGAACATAACAGTGATCATGAAATTCGAACCTCGAATCCTTTAGATATGAGTTGTCTGGGCATCCTATTGCAATTTGCCACGTCATGTAGGGGAGTGCAAGCAGCGGGTAGAACCCACCAATCCGATGACCTTGGTCTCTGACGTATCTTTCTAATTAAAAGTGCAAACAGGAACTGCATCAAAAAGTATTATTTAAACGAATAACAAAACCATATTAAGGTAACCTCAAAGTTATATTAGATGGCACCTTTTGATATTTTCTCAAGATCGCATTAAATGAAACACCTGGCAAGGAGAGGTCAATACGAAACTGTCACTTATAATATATATAAGAAAATTCATGTGACTTTAGCTTTTTGGAGTCACTCAGCCATCTAATCTGTACCCTTCGATCCAATATGATAAATGTGATGGGTACTTTCATTATTTAATATTATTTTACATATTTTTCGCTTGTTTTTCTCTTAATAATCCATCCGCTTGGGCTTATTAATGCAAGAATGAGACGTCTTTCCATGTCAATGCTATTGAATGGTTGCAACCTTGAGATAAAACTTTTCAAGCATGGCATTGTTTTGCTCCTGAGAAAAGATGAGATGGTGTTTGAAGTAACTACACTTTCTAACTCCTATTCAACCGCCAAAAAGAAAAGGAACAAAGCAGTTGAGCGAAAGCCACATTAATCCCTGTTATTTATTATGATGGGTGGCTAATATTGTTTCTTAGCGTTTTATTAGAATAATTTATCTTACTATTTTTTATCAAGTGAGACATGAGCTAAGAAACCAAGATTGTCTCATGGTCTGTCCCAGATTGAGGAAGGAAGCTGGCACCTACCTTACCCTTGCAGGTGTTTCCCATTTCTTTTTTTTTCTTCTGTTTGATGATGACATATGGTACCCACAGAAAAATATCTTGTGTATGACAGGAAATTTTTAACTAGTAGGGAAGAAGTCTCCTCGAACTTTCGAGGTTGTCACACACGGAATCCAATTTTGGATCTTTATAAGAATATATATATATATATATATATATATATATATATATATATATATATATATATATATATATATATATATATATATATATATATATTGAATAATGACTCTACTTTTCACTGTCACCTAGCCATCTAATTAATACATCTACTTTTTAATGTGCAAGTGCACAAGTAACTTTTCTCAATAAAAGAAAAATACAAGACTGATTGTTTTATGCATGCAACCTTTTTCTATTGTGTACCTGCATAAAAGATATTGTAAGGATATGGATTGTTTTTAATGCGTTTTTATTTATAAAATTTATATGGAAGGTATTGTTAAGACAGAAATTAATAAAACAATATACTCTAAATCTTTTAATTATATTATATGTAATGTATGTTCCTACGTGTATGTGTATATATTACTCCCTTCCTTAACTGTTTGGCCTTCAAATAAAAAAAAAAATTGTGGTCCTTTTGCAAGCAGTGGTGAAGCCAGGTATGGGTTGATGTGGGAGATTGTGCACACCAGCCCACTTGCCTTAATTACATATTGGTACCTTGTCAATTTTTACTTATTTTATATATGAGTGCTCCTTCAAGATTAAATTTTCCAACGCTGGTACTTCAAGATTAAATGGGAACTGGTAAGTTGGGATGTCAACTGATTGGATTTGAATGAGATGTTTCCTTTAAAGGTCATTTGGCAAATCAAACACTTGTAGAGTGTTTCATGAATCCACTTCAAATTAGATTGAGATAGATTCAAGAACACTAGTTCTATCTCAATCTTTGAGATAGATTCACGAAACACTCACATAGTGTTTCAATTCTTATCGGATGTTTAACATTTTAGTTTCAAATTTGAATTTGAATAAGAACGAAGAAAAAATTGAATATAATATTCAAATCACTATTTAAATCCATGCCAAATATGACTTTCTCTCGCAGCCGATTCCAAATGAAACAGTACGTTCATATGTTAAAAACCAACCTTTTGGAATGAATAGATATGAGAAAATAAACACTTTATTTGAAATTGAATTTGAATATAAAAACTGAATCTGATCAGATATTTACTTGCCTGAATCCAATTTCTAGTCTAACCAGATGTCACTTGTTAAATTCAAATATGAAATGATTTCTTACAGAACGTTAATTTTTCTTTTTTTTAGCATTTTGGTTGGTCATCCAATCCCCTGGAGCTAAGATTATTCCAAAGAAAGATGGGTTAATACCTTTTCATACGCAAAAGATGTCGCTTTGATAAGTTATTGAAAGGGTTTAGCTCTTCTTTTTCTCATGCATATTGCAGCTGAAGAGCTGTTAATTAAGTTCTTGCCAACTTCCTGTCAAGACTTTAATCGACGCTTCCTTACCCAGCGGGAATGCAATACAGCTAGCTTCATCCAAGCAGCAAGAAACGCGTTTTGGAACTCTCCAACTCTGCTTCATCAACGTGAAATGGCAAATCATAACTGCTGCTAACCGGGAAAGTGGGATTCTTTATATTATTATTGGTGCACATAAACAATTACTGCAAATTTTACAACTACAGTAACAGAAGACATTTATTAATCGTAAAATTGTTTCATACCATAAAGGAAACAGATCTCTTTAATTTCTGGAGACAGAACAATCAGAAAAGATATTCAGTTAAGATGTTAATTAATGTTTCATTTGCATGAAGAGGACGTCGATGCGCAGTATAGCAAAAGCATCGGTGTTCAAGACAATAAAGAAAAATGATTTTCTTATTAAGAGATTTCTCCTTTGAGCATTGCCAAATAAGTAAATATATACACAAACTGATTCTTCTTGCAAGCGGGCAGGTGAAAAATCTGCCAAACTGATTCTTCTTGCATGTGCGCGGTTTCCAAAACGAAAGAAGAGAAAAGCAATGAGGAAAGCTTTCTGGGTTTCGCAGATCTCATGCTTTTAATACGATACAAAGGAAAAAAAAAGCTTCGTCACTTTCCAAGAGTTTCTTTTCGTCCCCCAACCTCCTTCATGGCCAGCCTGGCCTGACCTGGGCAATTAGCCGCTAGCGGTTAGGTCTTCCTCCTTCTAGGAAGGAGCATTCCTCCGGCGACAGCTAGTGGCTCCAGCTGTGCGATACGGGCGCGGATTCATTTAGACGCGTGTTTGAATCTTTTTTTATTATGCGATTCAAACACGAACTTCTGTGAATTGCACGATTGGTAGTCCATAATTGCGAGCTTTAGTTAACGGTTACACCACGTTGAGCTCCCACTTTGGAAAAAGTAATCTTTACATTTTTGTCTACGCATATACAGTTGAGGAGAAATGACTGCAATTCCTAGTTTGTTTTTTTGTTATTAATAAATATAATGCATCATATAAGTTTGTATGCTTAGCTATCATTTATAGTGTAATAAACAGTATAGTCATGCACATTTTTAAAAGAATAATTCTATGCGTGGCAACTGTAGACTATGACGGCAAATGAATGAGTATGCGTAGCTGGTGCTTATATTTAGTAAGTTTACATATTTTATAAAACTTGAGCGTGCATAGTACATTAAAAAACAATGCATAGTACAGCTTATATTTTCAGGTTTTTTTTTTTCATTTTTGTTGATTTATACACTTGATTTTATTTCGTTTTTTTTAATGATTATTTTGATATTTTGGGCGATTCGGTTTATTGAATCAAAATGGTCATGACTCATACATTCCAATGTGTGACCAATTTTAACGGCACTTCTTTAAACATCACATATCAGAAATAAAAAAATCGAGGGCATTTGATTACTTTAAATTTGAAATCCATGGATTTGATGTGGATATGGAGAAGCATATCTTTTACCGATATTGCAAAGAATTCAATTTATGACAAAATCAATGCTTTATCAAACTAAGGATCTGAGATCTGACCCAACATCCAAACTTCAAATCCTTATTTCACCATTCTACATTGACAAAGCGAGGCGGATCCGGATCTCTAGTGGGTCCAAGTGGTCATGAAGTAATCTGGATCCAAAGTGAGGGTCCGGACCCGGTCGGTTGCACCGACCCCAACCAGATCCGAAGGAGCGCGTGGAGAGCGGCAGCTTGTAAAAGGGCAGGTGCGGTGGGGATCTTCCAACTTCTTGGTCAGCAAAGAACGGCATCGGTGGCAGCCAACCAGGAGGCGACAGGTGGACCGAACCGCGCGCCCAAACTGGGAATGAAGGAGCGAATGGGACCGAAGATCCAAAGCAGAGAAGAAACGAAAGTGATCTCTGTTTTTTCTGTCTTTTGGAATTCATTTCAAGTGGCATGTAAGAGATGCGTAGAATGAGAGGCGGAGCCTTATAAATCACGGAGCGAGAGAGGGAGCGAGAGTCTCGGGAGTGTTTCTTTGAGGGAGAGAAGGGTGGTGGCCTGCGTTGCCTGCTCTTCCCTCCCACAAAAGAACCGGCGCCCCGGGCAAGTTTATCCGATCGATTGCTTCCATTGCGCCGGAAAAGTGACCGGTTCATGCTCTTTACCCTCCGCCGGCTTCTTCCCACTACCATCCAGGTCTCTCTCTCTGTTTCTCTGTATCTCTCTCGTGTGAAGGGATTCATCATTCATCATCCCCTCCTTCGACCTTTAGTTTCGCCCCATTGCCCTCTTTTCCATCTTTGGCTTTGTTCTATTACTGCAAACAAGGTTGTATTTGGAAACACAGGGAAATGCGGTTTTCTTTCTTTCTTTCTTTCTTCTTCGATGTTTGTCTCTTTTCTTTTCTTTTTCGACGTTTTGATTGGTTGTCGCGATTGAAGAAGTTCTTTCTCTGTGGTTTTAGTGATGGGTCGGTGGTGCTCTCCGTTCAAAGGCGTGATCGAGGACGTCAAAGGGAGATTGCCCTGCTACAAGGAAGATTGGGTCGCCGGATTTCGATCCGGATACAGGTTTTTTCTTCCTCTCTTTCTCTTTTTGTCCGCGTTCCCATACGTGTTCGTCTCGAGAGAAGAGACACAAAGCGGCGATCAGTTATCATGGTGCAAATCTCAAGGGAAGAACCCATAACACCAATTTCATGTGAGCAAATCATTCATCAATTTCATCGTGATGTTCCGGCATAGTTACGATGGTCATGGTTACCTTGGCTTCATCTTCCATACGGATATATATTTCAACCATAAGTTATTCATACCATAAACTACTCTCTGTGTCTTATGTCTATATGTGTATCTGTGGTTGGGGTGGGGCGCGTTCCACGATTCTTGTGAATGTTTTTTTTAGTAAATTGGAAACAAAAAATAGTGTTTGGAATATTTGGTTTTCCACAAACCGGTGCTTTATTGCGTTTCCTTAATAAAGATTAAAGACACATGAATGCTTGTTTCTTAAAATATATTGGCAAGGTCATGGCGAACCACTGAATTCGGAAACTCCCAACAAACTAAATAATGTGGCCCCGGTTGGAAGCAGAAAAGTCAATTCCTTAGAAATGAAATGTTCATGCGCATGCACCGCACACTTACAAAGTAAAAAGAAATTTCTTAAAATGTGGGTGCATATGGGGAGCCAACATCTACATAACACTAGCTTGAGTGTATGTATGTGTGTGTTTATCTATATATATAAATCTGTGACACCTTTACGAATGAAGAGCTCCATCTTCAAACTGGCTTCGTTCAAAGTTCAACATATGCAACGTCAGTGCATTTAAAAGTGATACGCTTTCTGCATAGGGAAGTGAAAGGTGTATTTGATATACAACATATGTAATTTTGTATGGTTGCATTGCAGGATTTTGGCACCAACGACGTACATATTCTTCGCCTCTGCACTTCCTGTCATCGCTTTCGGTGAACAGCTCAGCAGAGAAACAGGTTTGTCCACTTGCCTTATGTTTTACTCTTCCAATGTAAAGGAAAATTTTATGGTTTTCCTCTTCTTTCTCTTATGGATGCCCAGAAAAAAGCGTCGTGACAAACAAAGAATATATAGAAAGAAATTTCATGTGTAGTTGATTTTTTCTGCAGAAAGTAGGAATAGCAAGAGAAATTTTAGCTGTCAACGTGGAAATTAATTCACTGTTCAAGTCAAGTTTGTCAGTTGGTGTATGGGATTTGTCCTTTTCTTTTACTTTCTTCATTTTTTCCATGGGTTTTGGTTTGGACGGCCGGACCCATCACCATGGAAAACGTGCTACGAGTACAAAACTTCTCAAAATTATATTGGCCAAAAGCGAAGAACCGCAGCTGAAATCCAATTATACAGATGTATGCAAGATGCCAGATGTTACAGAGAATCAAAGTCAGTATTTCATATGTTGTTCAAAAATATAAAGGGCCATAAAATTACATTTCAAATAAGATTACTACGATCTCATAAATCTTATGTATATATGTATGCATAGATTTAGCAAAGGAATGTGTTGGACCTGTTGGTCACTCCTTAGAGTGGCTGTGAACTATTTGAACTATACATTTCTTCCAGATTTGAAAGGAAAAGCAGAAGAAAAGTGACCTTCGTTATGAGAAAGGTCGACTTTGTGGGTTGAATTTTTTTATCGATCGAGAGCACTTGAGGAGGAAGGTGCGGGGAGACAACCAGACAGGCGGCGCGCTCGCCAGGCAGTGGTCCACGGAATGAAGAGATTCCTTGACCAGTAAGCGCGCCGGTCCCGCAACTCTCGATGGAATGTATTGCATGGCGACGGTGAGCGGGGCTCAATCTCCGCCGCTCGTCCCGTTTGGTGTTTAGCGGCGAATAAGCTGCTCCGCCGTTATCGTGTTGTGGCGGAAACAGAACATCACCACCTGTGGACAGTCTGGCCCGGTCTGGAACTGTTCCGCGACACGCTCCATGGACCCTGCAAGATTTGGAAAATGGTTTGATCCCATCCATTTTGCTAACGGGTTGGACTCCAATATGAAGGAAACCGGGTTCCAGACCCCCTTATATCTACAATAAATAGGAACTAGTTATTTTTTTCCAAAAAAAAAAGGATAAATTAATTGCAGTCTGGACATGGAAGATTTCAAGTGTTTCTGTGTTATATGTTACGTGGCTGAATCTATGGCTGCAACCTTTCAGATGGGAAGCTCAGCGCAGTGCAGACATTGGCATCTACTGCCCTTTGTGGCATCATGCACTCGATACTGGGGGGGCAGCCATTGATGATAGTGGGCGTTGCAGAGCCCACTGTTATAATGTATATTTACCTCTACAATTTCGCAAGGCAAAGGAAGGATCTAGGCGAGGGGCTGTATTTGGCATGGGCTGGATGGTACTATATATCCAATTTCATTTTTGGTGTCATACTTAGCTTCTACAGCTATTGATAGTTGAAAAACTACAAATGTTTACAGGGTTTGCATTTGGACTGCTCTCTTGCTTTTTCTCCTGGCCATATTCAACGCATCTGGTATTATCAGTCGATTTACAAGGATTACAGGGGAACTGTTCGGCATGATGATCACCATACTCTTCATCCAAGAAGCAATCAAGGTACATTGAGTTCTTCCGTTAATGGAAAAACTAGAAGTTGTTCAACTCTATCCTGAATACCATTCTGCACGCCAAAATGATGCTCCTACATAGAGATGAATATAGAAGCAACCAAAAGTTAATGGCTGGAAATGTTTTGTGTATATGTAGCGTTTCTGGATGTGAGTTTTGATGTTTGTTATGTTTTTCAATTGGGAAAACAATGACAGGGGCTGGTGGTTGAATTCAGAATACCAAAAGGCGAAGACGCAAGCATGGAACGCTACCAATTTCAATGGACATACGCGAACGGGTTGCTTGGGATCATCTTCTCGTTTGGGCTACTCTATACTGCTCTGAGAAGCAGAAGTGCCAGGTCATGGAAATATGGCACAGGTTGGTTCAGAAGCTTCATTGCTGATTATGGTGTTCCTTTGATGGTCCTGGTGTGGACTGCGCTCTCATACAGTGTGCCAAGAGAAGTACCACAAGGGGTTCCTAGAAGACTCGCTAGTCCTGTCACTTGGGACAAAAGGGCAGTGACTAACTGGACGGTTATCAAGGTTGGCCAATTTAATGGAAATTTAGCCATTCAGGCTCACATTTATTTCATCTTGTTTCAATTGAAGGGAATTCTTAAAATAATCGAATTCATCTGAAAACTATGCGCTCTTCCTTTCTAAGATCCTTGTGACTGACGCTTTCGTACGTTCAACAGCATGTTCTATATACTGATTCAGATAGCCATACTGACTCTGTAGGATATGGCCATGGTGCCACCTCTGTACATCCTCGTCGCCTTGGTGCCTGCAATAATGATCGCAGGACTCTACTTTTTTGACCACAGTGTATCAGCTCAGATGGCACAGCAAAAGGAATTCAATTTGAAGAACCCAGCTGCTTACCACTACGACATTTTAATGCTCGGGTTTATGGTAATCCTTGTTGATCGATTGTACCAAGAATAGGATCTTTACTTCCTCCTGGGTTCATGTTTGCAAAGGTGATCCTCAACTGTTTGAATCTGGATTTGGCAGGTCCTGATCTGTGGTTTGGTGGGTCTTCCTCCTTCAAATGGCGTCATACCACAGTCTCCCATGCACACAAAGAGCCTAGCTGTTCTGAAGCGGCAGGTCTGTCATAACTTCTAACCTCTTGCCCAACTTGTATGTGCATGATTCAGCTTTCTGCTCACGGTCACTAGTGGCCAGGGCCACTTGAACATTGGGCAGAATATCATAGATGGAAGCACACGAGGCCTCTAATTTTATTTATTTCCCATGTTTTGGAACTCAAACGCATCCTCTACTACTGATCTGCGTTCGTGCGAAATAGTCTTCATTACTCTTTCTAATGATCGGTAGCATTTTTCTTGGATAGTTAATCAGAAGGAAGATGGTAGAAAGCGCCAAGGAGGGCATAAAATTGAAGGCCAGCAACAGTGAAATATATGGCAAGATGCAAGAAGTATTTATTCAGATGGACAGTAATCCAGAGGTATGCACTTCCACCATTGCCATTCGATGTTTTTGTTTTACACATTCCTTGAAGTTGTTTCCATCGTTAACTATTTTTCATTTTTTGGATCGGTAATCCTATGTTCATAATGTAAACAATTCAAAGGACCTTTTGTAGCATCAAGAGGTTAAAAAATTGGAAAAGGTTCGGGAGAACCACAAAATTTTGCAGAACAATAGGCAATATCTGTTAATTAGCTTCTCCCAATAGGCACATTAAGTAGCTGTATGTCAGGATTCCATGGTATATTATTGATGAGCTGGTTTTTTTTACTGCAGAACGCCGTAGTCACCAAAGAACTCAAGAACTTGAAAGAAGCTGTATTGGGGAGCTGTGGAAATAATGGGGCTAAGGGCGGTGGTTTTGATCCTGAAAAGCACATAGATGCTCATCTTCCAGTTCGCGTTAATGAGCAGAGAGTTAGCAATCTTGGCCAATCTTTGCTCGTTGCTGGCTGTCTTGGGATCATGTCCATCATCAAGATGATACCAACATCTGTTCTTTGGGGTTATTTTGCTTACATGGCTATTGATAGCCTGCCAGGCAACCAGTTCTGGGAGAGGCTGCTCATGCTCTTCATTACTCCCAAGCGCAGATTCAAGTACTCTCTCTCTCTCTCTCTCTTTCTCTCGCGCGCGTGCTCTATGGCTTATGTTTGTGTTGGACGTATTACAGGGTTCTGCAAACTGGACATGCTTCATTCGTCGAATCAGTGCCATTTAAGTACATAGCCTATTTTACTTTGTTCCAGCTGGTTTACCTAATGGCGTGCTTCGGCATCACTTGGATACCTGTAGCAGGGATACTCTTCCCTGTTGCTTTCTTCCTCCTCATAGTCATTAGAATATATATCCTACCCAAGTTATTCTACAGACACCACTTAATGGAACTTGATGCTGCTGAGTATGAAGAAATTGCTGGTGCTGCAATGTTTGAGAAGAATCTCTCCATCAGGGTAATAACCTTAAACTCATCACCTTGGAATTAATTAACGTTGAGGTTGGCCTTCTGCATTCTGGAGAATATGACACATTTTCGTTCCAAATTCATAATCACCATAATATCAAAATGGCTACTTGGTGGAGCTTCTGCAATTCGTTTCTGTTCTTCGTTCATATGCAGGAAGAATATAGAACTGAAAGTTAACTTTCCATGAGTAATAACTTTTTCTGGGAGTTTAATATGAACCCCGTTACTTAAGTTGAGTATGCTGACTATAATTTTCTTAATTTTAAGATGCTGACAAAATAAGTTGATGGTATTAGGAACTGGAAATCCCCCAAGGTGGTGAGGAGGAAGGGTGCATGGAAGTCTGTGATGCAGAGATCTTGGATGAGATTACTACTCATAGAGGAGAAATCAAGGTCAGAAATTTTAGCGGAGACCTTGATATGAAGCATTTTCAGGCAAGTGACTTGATCCTACGCGCTCATCCCTTGCAAAAAAAGGCTTTCTTGTATCTACTCAGTAAAATTCAATTTCTATTTCTTTAGTTGGCATATAATTATCTCCAATTCTTGCTGCAGGTTCATCCGTCAGAAGAAACAAACCACGAATGAGTTGGAAGAAAGAGAGATGTAAACACATTGATGCCTTCTTTGCATAGAGGAGCTTCTTGTTGGGAAATGAAAAGACATGGAGCAACTCTTTCATGTTCGAGGGATCAATGACAGAAAAGTTTATAGTTTTGTTAGCCTAGATTGTGAAGCAAAATCGCATGATATAGTTCACTCAAAATAAGGGAGAAAAAGTGAAGATACGACGTGGTGTGAATCTGTGATGTGTTACTGCTCCATTGCAGTGATTACCATTTTTATTTGTTGTATGTAAATGTGTACTGAGCAAAGATAAAATCCCAATACCATGCTGTTAATCGAAGGCTCTGTGGAGCTTATGGTATTTCAAGCGTAGTCCTGCCATTTGTTACCCATTCTCTCTACTTATCCAAGATAGAAATAGAAGATTGCTACATTTTGCCTAATACAATATTCCATTAACTCTTCTGCGGTCCATGTATCAAACAAAAACAATTTTTTCTGGAAACGAATTGATCATAATGAATTTTGATCTCCTGTTCTTTTTGTATTTATATGGAAGAGAATTTTTTCCCTTTCCATTGATGCGCTTGAGAAAATAAGGTATTAAGCATTTATATGGTCAACAATCTGTTGAGGATCCTATTCTCAAACAAGAAAAGAATTTCATGGAAACAGAAAAGGTTTCTGATACGGTCTAAATGCCACACTTCCAGATGTATATACGCCAATCACATTCTTCTAAATTAATAACCTACTTGATCTTGCTTATTTCATAACCTTCAGCAGAAAATGGACCACGAAGAAGTCTGACCGATCACAGATTGCAATGATTTATTTATGGTTTGGTTGTCATCTTTGTCCCATTTGTCAGCATTTAACTGATTGATTTTTTAATCATCTCATTCTAACCAGGGTCACATGCTGAACTTCCACACCTCAGTTGAGTTAATGTCTGATGATTTTGCTCTCAGATAATCCGAACCTGCAGCAACCTAAATACTGTGCGAATTTCAATATCTGTAAAAATTACATAGATGTGAATCTTGTACCAAGTTGGTTCTGAGAAAGCATTTGCATTTTCCTTTAATAAGTCACATCCATATATATCCAAGAAATCCTGTAACTCAGAATGCTTTCATCATTAGCCAAAATATAACATGACCCAAGTTTAGAAGCTGGCTTTAAAATAGAATGCCAAGAATGTTATGATTAGTATGACTTTGGAGCCAGATGGAGTGCGACACACAAAGACAAGGAATGACGTGTTCAACATTATATGCCGGTGAGTTCTGTCAATCTTGTGTTTATTGTTCAAGTGGCTAGGGATTTGGTATCCACCTTGAGAAATTAAATGATGGTCTAACCCTGAGTCTAGATTGGAATCAAACAACCAATTATTTGCTACCGCCGAGAGGGCAGTAGTCCATTTTCATACCGATTTATATTACATAAACTTGCCCTTCTGATTTTGACAGTCGCAATGTCTATACCTTCAAATTCATATCGCTCATGAATATATCCAGATTATAAATACGAGGAGGTCCCGAAACTGCAAGAAATGAACACTTGCAGCATGAAGAATGGATGGATCAGGCGATGTCGTAAAACTAGCATCTCTTGAAGCATCGGAAATGAGGTGCAACAAGCAGGATGGGCTATCTCTTCACGATCTTTCAGTAATTGATGCTAGGTAATGGAGTTCCGTCACACACAGTTCTATGGGCTCGAGTCTGTAGAAAATTTTATAGCAACGTAGCCAACATCAAGCAACCATGTAAGACAATCAGCGACCCCAAAATTGAATGGCAAGCATTACATTATCACATCAAACTCACACAAAACGCCATTGTGGATAAGGGAACTACAGAAGCACATTTAACCATTTCGACTCCAGCGGAAACAGTACGATAGCCCCCGAGGCTTGCTTAATTAGAACATCATTAAACCAACTTGCCAATCATAAACGAGACAAACTCTCACTCAATTTTTCTCATCACCATTTCTCCACGAGCATCCCTGGACATAACTCGCATTATGATTGTGAAGTCTCAAGGCCCAGTGTTGCAATGATCCATTTGCAGACATCATCCATTTCTTCGGGGACTGTATAATGACCCAGCCTGTTTGCAAAACTCGGACGTATAAGTTCAAAAACCTCAAGACATTTTATTGAAAATGTAATTATAGACGTACCCATTGTAAGATTTGAACGTTAAGCTTCGGAATCCTGAAGACGTCAAAACCTCTGCTGATTTCTCTCCATGCTTATAATGGACTACATCATCCCCTGAAACCAAAAGGGAAGACCTTTTGTGTAACTATATAGCAGTACATACAGATTGAGATGTTCAAACTTGAAGCGTACAACACAGAAGTATGCTGAGCTAGAACTAGAGATGGCAATTAAATAATGCCCTTTGTCCTCTTTCACCAATAAATATCTGGATTTTAGATACCTGACAAGCTATCATGCCTCAAATCAATTGATCAGTAGTATTTATCTTGACTTGGATTAATAACTTGACATGTAAAAATGCTCGCACATACAAGTAATGTCCGTGTATTACGCATACCACTAAATATGGGCCACAGGCAGCTCATAGGACTCTAGGTTGAATGTTCAATCATATTTAGTAATATGAGAGCAATTTTTTACGGGTTTGGCACAATAAAAGACAAATGCAGTCCCGTCTTTAGTGTCAAGGTGTCAACCAAAATAGATCCGAGTTAGAACTTATAACAGCAAAACAAAGATAGAGCATAATTTTCTCTGAGATTTTTGTTCGTAATTCCTCATGCTTCTCATTTGAAGATCTCCCAGTTCTATGCCCTTGTAGATTTTCCATTTTATGCTAAACAGGATAACTTGTAGAAGTTCCCGAATCAGCTAGGAATAACAAAATGCTGGATAATCTTTGAGATCAATAGATTCAATACACTGTTGGAGAAGCTTTTCAAACATTAAGTTGAATTATTAGCAGAAACTAGGCGCATAAAGAACTAAGTTAGTATGGAATGGATGTGGCATCTTTAAAATGGGTGGCAAAAATTTAGCAGGTTCATGCAGAAGAAAAGACTAGGTGCAGGCTCTCATTACCATTTGTAATAAGCAACTTTATCATAATATAGATAGAAATAACTAATTATTCTTGATCATTGAAGTGGAGAAACAGGTAGAAAGGATGCAAAATCACCATTGTGAAGTTCTCACTTAGCAGAAATATGAATGGAAGATATGGAAATAGCATGATTTTATATTTATTTTCTAGAAGGAGATCAACACCAAGGAATAGTAACATTGAGGGAAGAAGAGAATCGGAAAGAAAGAGAAGAAGAGATCCACAATAATCCGTCCAGAAGGGGCATACAAGGTGAATCACAAAAGACAACCAAATGGAAGGTTTAATAGAGATGGAAGAATTTTCTAGCCTATATTTCTTTCAAGGTAATCTCTAACAAGTTGTTTCAAAGTGCGATGCACATTACTTATTACTTCAGATTTTTAAACTTGTTCTCTAAAAGTGCCTTTTTGCGATTGATCCTATCACCTTGTCATGAATTAGGATACCATCAAGTCTTCACACACTTCATTCCATGCTTCTCATGTTTGCTGCTTGGTTTCTATATCTTGGTCTACTGCATCTCACTATTCCTACACCAAACCATGCAATGACTCCAGGTTGTTAAGCACTGGTTCACCCCAAAAACAGGTGTGCATGCAATGACAAGAAGAGTGTGGGGATAAATGCAACCATACAATGACAAAAAAATTTAGATCCTCAAAGAATCACAAGTTTTTGACTTATATAACTCTCAGTAGGCTCTCAACATTTTTTTTTGTTTATATCAACTAAATTGGATGTCTTTATTATACATTCGTCTATTCCATGGGGATATGATAAAATTCAGGAGATGAAATAACTTTTGTTCAATATAGTTTCTATATCAAGGTATCTGGAATGGGAGAGTTAAATGGAGTACCTCTGTGACAGAGTTGCGCATTCTTACTATAGAGATGGTCCCATCAACTCAACTAGTTCAACGACATAGAACTTTTGACGCTGGAAATCATTTCAGCTTTCAACTCTAGCACAGAAAAACATACTTCTATTTATCTGGTTTCCTGCAGGGGCAACTACTCAGAATGAACCACTGCCATCTTGCCATATAGCCGTGCCTTTTTCCATTCCTAACAACCATCTACTACTTAATATAAGTAACTAACCAGGTTGAATTCATAGAAAGTTACAACTGACCAGGAGCAACTGAACCCTTCTTTTGTTGTCAACTGTGTCTAGTGCTCTATGCCTCTTCATCAACTAATTTGACATTTAGAACTTGTTTCAATATTGAGAAACACTAACTGATAGTGCTTTAGATTCTCAGTGCACTAAGGAAAGTAAAGACTATCCTAGAGTATAGACAGAACAAACCATGCCGTGAATGGTGCAGAAGTAATTCAGTGGTGAACCTGCATTCCTCTCACCAGTTTATACTTGCAGTTAATAAAACCACACTGAAAAGTGTGGTGCATGATTTAGGACTAGGAAGTTTGCTCCAAGGAACCCCTATTTTCTTGTCAATTCCAAAAGTTTCATATATACAAATGTGGATTTACGGGTGATGGTTTCAGAAAAGAAATAAAACAAATAGTATTCAACAGCATTCAAGAATGAATATAGATCTGCTGGCAGACGCTAGGCAAAACTCTATGACTCACTAAAACAATACTAAGAGGTACATGTGGCAACAGCTCTGAGAGCCATTAATGCAGAAGTAATGCCAAAATCTAGAAGAGAACGAATGACAAAAGCTCCATCCACCAGGACAGGCAGGGCTGGTTTACAAACTTCACAGTGGAGGACATGAGTTAGATACTAGGGCTGTGCATCTTGGCATAATCTGGGAGGAGAATTGGCTGACTGCAAATGTTTACTATACTACGCATGCTCACGCAAGAGAGAGAGAGAGAGAGTTTTCTAGCTTGATTATTTGCAGCGTTGCAACATTTTTATGACAGAACAAATACACAATCTACTCATCCAAAATCTCACAGAGAACTTACTAATAGAATATGACACAATATAGTTGTCTTGTCGCTCAACGAATAAAGAAAATTCATTCTATACATCTTATCTTTTAATATTCAACTAGTTGCACAATCACACTTAACCTAATCTTCCTGATATCAAAGAGAAACTTCTTCATTTATCACATAGCGAGACCAAAATAACATAAGGGCCTTGTGCTGTTTAAGACTCTCTTGGTCCTGATTGACCACGTATGCTTTTACTCTTCCATTTGACTACTGAAGGTTGAGGTTGAGGACATATTTATGATGCCCACAATTATGATAAAAACAGAGAAACTACAAGAGATTGATGAACCACAATTAATTTTATACTACAGGGCTTTTGTTTGAAGGCAAAAGGTCTGCTTTAGGCAAAACTTTGCCAAAAAAATTATGGATCCACTCTGCCTAAAACTTATAAGCATGGCAAAAGTTTTTGCTATAGCAAAACTGTTAGCATATTACTTGTCTTTGCCTTAAAAATCTAAATTTTAGTCACAAAAGTTCTGTATTAGGTAAAATTTTTGCACATACAAAACTTTTGTAGTCAGGCAAACAGTCCTTAAATAAAAACAATAACAAAAAATAAGTAAATAACAGCAGAAGCAGAAACATTTACCTTTTCCATGTAGGAGTAGAAGAGGTAAAGATGCTGCACGTCTTTTAGCCTCTTCTGACTCTCCAATTTTGCTGCTGAGGCTCCTGATGATAAACAACAATTGACATACTAAAAACGGCAGAGAAGAGAAGGATGTGCTTTAAAGTTTAAACTTTATATTCACAAGATAAAAGTTGCTAATTACATAAGAATTACAGGAAGAAGATACATACAACATAATTAAGTGGGAAAACAAATTTTGTACAACTCAATGTTGTAAATAATAATCTTGGTGCAGCATCGAGTTTTTTTCGCAAATATGGCATATGGCTGATATGTGTTGTTGCATATCAGGCTATCAGCCAATATCATCATATTTCTCATTTTTTGAATTTGAAAATTAATTTTAAAATAAAAATATCACAATTATATAAACCTGTATTGGCTTTATATTGCACTGGCCAACACAGTCCAAAAGCAAAGCATTTTTTACAACTTTGGTGTATCTGTTCTAGTAATCTCTTTATGTTAATGAATTTTTAGCTTTTCGGGCTTAGAAAGGGACAGAGCAGGAGGAAAAAAACCACAGACCTTGCACATGGAAGCCAGCCACTTAGACCAACAGCAGCACTGATATTGACAGGGTAAGGATTTCCATTTGCATATTTTCCATGAGCGCAGCAAGTTGCAGAATATAAGGCAGTTGCAGCACCCATACTAAACCCTCCAACCCCAAGCTTGACTGGAAATTTTGAGAACCAAATAGAAAATCAATATTAGATTTTAAAGCTATGATTTCTACTTTAGCAAAATAATGAGATGAGGTATTCGAAAAAGTATATCATTGATGCACTAAAGCAATATTAACTAAAAAGAAGTAATTCACTGTCTGCAAGCAACTCATCTAAATATTCTACATCTGTGCGAAAAAGAAAACAATTACCGATTGGTAAATATGGAGCCTAAGGTTGCTTTCTTTCAAAAAAGCCTCAAATTCAGAAACATAAATAGAAACGAGAGAATAAAAGTATGATACAGTATGTAAAAGGAGCATACTGTCAGCAGGTTCAGTCGACAACAAGTTTGCAACATGTGCTGCTGAAGAATCCAACCCTTCTACATCAGCAGGACCTTCCTCCGAAAGATCTCCGACATCAAACCCTGTTAGTAATGAGTAGATTAAAAACTTGCACGCGTTTGTAGCTCAAGAATTACTAAAGTTGAAAATGGCACAGAACTTCACATGACAATAGTAAATATCTTATGGAGGGAACCTTACATGCAGTGCACGGAAATCCACCAAAGATGGCTACTGGCCTAGTAGGCGCCGTGGGGCATATCCATTTGATCTTCAAAATTTCAGGGTCACAAAAGATATTACGCCACTATTTGACATCTTAAATCATGTCGGTGGACAATATACTAGCTAACATCGATATTCACATATATACTTACATTAGGAAGAGGCAGCGCTTCCAAGAGCTGTGACCAACTGCAGAAAAAACGGACAGAGGATTTTGTGATTCATACAAGAAAATAGAAGTATGAACAACGATACAGGTCTTTTGACATTATCAGATAAATTTCCTCAATAGCCCTAGGAAGTTTGGAGCTGTGGAAATAATCTTGTTAATTTGGTAATAATGAAAAAAAGCAAAATCTACAACAACACTTCCACATTTGGAGAACAATGATGGGCTATAACCGCAGGCTTTCATTTCAAGAATTGTTTCCAATGTTTGGAGCCAATTTTGATCTATACAAGTTCTTTACCACAAGATTTTTTTTTTTTTTCTTGGAAAATTGAAAAACAATGCATGGTATCCAAGAAGCTGAAAGAAAGCAAAGTATGAAAACAAGAAGAAGATTAAGGGTTCTACGGCATGCCTTAAGCCATTGTCGCCGAGACCGTGAAGCCAGACAATGGTCGCCTGATGTTTTCCCTTTGGTCTAACGACATGAGTCCTTCCAAACTCAAACGTCCTTGCACCTCTGCTCCCTGCATCAAGTACCCAAACCCAAAATAAAAATCCCCACTACCAACATTAGGTGAGCCAAAGGAATCATAAATTCAATAGATAGAACAGACGAGCTGAGCCAACCAGAACTGCTTCCGAAGCTCATCTTAAAGCAGTGGAGAACTCGCTGTCGCGGCCTATGCTGCTTCTGCAGTCTACAGAAAGCACCTACTGCAATGAAAAGAACAGAGTTGACATTCTTATATATACCCACTGGAAGAAATGAACTAAAATCATTGAACAGAAACTGAAATTTCCACCAACTCAAAAGCCAAATGTCCAACAATATCTCAAACGCATCCATGCAAAGAAAGAACCAATAAGCAAGAAAGCAAAAACTAAGGAATATTGAACAAAAACGGCACCTACACTCTCTACGAAGGAGAATAATCTTTCTTTAGAATCGACTCTTGTTTTCCCACTTTTGACAAGATGGAAGAGTTGAAAAGCAGAAAAGAAAGAAATTTGGGACTTTCGTATTGATTACTGATGGTGCAGAACCGACCAAGAACGGAAAATGTAAAAGTGGGAGAAGGAATCAGGCAGAGGGAGTGGAATTTTAAGCTTTTAAGTGAAAGATGATAGCTTGCTATTATTGTAAAAAGGATGCAAAGGGACCAACAAAACCTGGTGGATTCTCGTCGAGCCCCCAAAAGCATTCGACCTTTTCTCTCTCCCTCTCTCACCTCGGGTTGTTTCTTAGTACTGCCTTTGCCTGGGGAGATGCTTTTTGTGAAAAGTCTGCTCCCTTTCCAAAGACCCCCATCAAATTACTTGTCACCACCTCCTTTTTGAGTGAGTTGGCCTACCCTCACCCAGGGCACAAACTTCGTGACCTTTGATAACACGTTAATGTAATAACAAGACCAATCTGTAATCCCAACCCCCTCACTTTGTTTGAGCTTTTCAATGGCGCTGGTTTTGGAAGGCTTGATGGTCGATAATGAAAATATAATATCCGTAACAATTATACCTTATTAGAGTTTAAAAAAAAAAAACCATTAGAAGGTCATTTTCAACTGCCTCGTAGAAACCAGAAGTAGTTTGTATCTGAACCTAATCAGGCACTCCACTGATGACTGAACCCACCAAAGTCCCTGTAGAAGTCCATTATTCTGGAGGTGTGGGGGATGACTGACCATACCATTCCGTTCCTCCATTATTGGACCTCGATCATAAGTGGAAGATGACATCTGCAGATCATGCTAGGCGGACCAAAAGGTGGATTTGAGAATGTCAACTCTTTCTTCCAAGTGCTTCACCTTATCTTCATGTCATATATTTGTTTAATGACTCTGCTCTTGCCACAAAGCAAATCAAAACTTTTGGAGAACACTAGTTAAGAGAAATGAATACACAAACAGCCAGATCGATTCCAGTCTAACTCCAGACTTGGTCAGGTCTTGAGTTAGAGGGTGAACATTGTTTATACTGAAGTTGAAAATGGAATGGATTGGAAATAATTTGTCTTCTGTTACTATGTTATAAACCTTATTTTGATTCGGTCTCTTATATGTTTTCCTCATCCTGGTCCGATCTGTTTGAAGCCCTACTGCCTACTTGATTTATTCGTAGACTCGAATCTTCCACTGAAACGGGCTCATGTTAAGGTGGACATGTGTCTATCCTAGCTCCTGCATGGCTCCACGACTGAATCTGCCTTTTTTTCCCCTCCAAACTTAAAAATATTAAAATTTGATATAGTATTCTGTCTTGTTTTATATTGATAAAATATGGGCATTGAAGAATCAGTTCAGACTTATGTTTAGTATAATAACTAATAAGCCCAAAAAGGGCACAATAGATCCAAACCTGGACCTAGTACTTGGCCTTCAATGCAATCCAATCCTGTGAAAGTTAAAGCATCAGTTCTCTTTCTCCCCAGCTGCTTGAATTCACATGCTCTGGATCTTGGATCCAATCAAGTCGCCGACTAACGTTGGCAGCCTTCAAATTCATCTTTCAGGTGTCGAAAGATTCGAAACTTGAACCTCCTTCACAAAATCAATACGATTTTTGCCACTTGCTTTTCTTTCACAGCATTAGCCCAATCTCACCTTATTGAGTCAAATAACTGACAAAATTCCAGATCCAAACCAGCCTGCCAAGCCTGAGATGAAGGCGCTTTCCATGTTATGTTGCTAACATGATAATATGATATCACATATTTTTCACTAAGGGCATTTTGGTAATTTTACATGTGATTTAAAAAAAAAAAGGTATTCTGTTTAATCAATAGGGCCATTTCTCGTCATTTCCAACTCATAACACAGTTTTTATTAGAGTTCGTGACATATATTCTATGACATAATATAACATCCGCATTCTGACACTATTCTGCTCATACCTAGGGATGTATATGATTTGGCTTTAAATAAATGGAATGTGGGATGTGCTTCAATTCGGTACAACAATAAAAACTAAATGCCAAAATTCATGTATATCCTAAAGATTTACATTCTTCTTCATATAAATTCCTACGGACCTTGTGTACAAGATGCGAATGGTCGGGTCTCGTTCTTAGCAAAATGACGGTGGGCAGTACACTGATTCTTTTGGAGCGTTATGGAGAACTTTCGATTAAAAAATCCCAGAGGACCAGGCGCAGATGTGCACTCTATGTCCCTAGAGAAATCAGGAGGGCAGCTAGGATTCCGGGCATTTAGAGTTATAAAATAATTAACACATACATGCTTCAAAATTCAAATGTAATTAAGAGTAAGAGGCCAAGAGAGAGTTGTTGAGAGAAGTGAAATTGTTGAGAGATCAGCTTAGAAAATAGACTCTTGGTTCTTCAAAAAAAAATAAAAAATTAAGAGTTAAAATAGTTTGTTAGGCATATCTTAACATGTTTCATTTAACAAGCATGTGCTCGTAAATAATGTATAAAATGAGCAGTGCAGGTTATTTATTATGACATTTCACCTGCAATTGCAGTAGAATGTCATAATAAATTAACAATAGGTAATAATAATTACCACAATGTTTGTCGGTTAATTATGACATTCCACCGCTACAGATGAATGCTGATAATAACTAAGTTGCCCTTTAAAGGTGAGGCTGTCATTTGAAATTTACATACATTAAGCAGTTATTTGCAAATAGATCACAAGTTAAATATCTCTTGGATTTTCTCATGTGCAATATGCTAATTGGAGCACTCTTCTAATGGATTTGTTATTCGATTCATTTGCATCATTTCTCAAGGATGTGAGCAACATCATATCTTGTACGTTTATAGTTTCCCTAACAATTGTAGCATTTTAGTATACGTGGATATATATGTATATATATTGTTTGGAGTTTACGATTTGATCAGTTCATTTGTGTTAAAAGCAATAATGATTAAATCTGAATCCCAGGATTGCATAAATTATAATAAAGTCTAATGCAATAAAAGTTGAATCTAATCAAAGTTTAAATCATAATCATAAATAATGTGTTGGAGTTTTAAAGGATGAGGTCTTTTTCGGGTATAATAAGTGAGCTTGAAAAAAAAATAGTAATTTTTTAAAAAATTTAAAAAACTAAAAATGAAGAAAAAATAAAATAAATGACAAACTAATAACACAAACATCAAATGATAAGTAAATTTTCAATAAATAAAAATAAAAAATGAAAAAAACTGTTTGACATTAAAAAAAAACTAAAAAAACACAAAAAATCGTTTCAGCAGTCAAAGTTGGGTGCCCGAATTGTTCAACATTTTGTCTAGCTAGCTGGCCACCCTCACCCCCAAACGAACACGTCCATATCAATCAATCGTTCGATGACCAACGCGCGCCGCATGGCCTAGAGAAGTTCTCTACTCTTCCAACTTGATTAAGTGAAACCAGGAACTGGTGGGATTAGACAAAAGTTTAAATTACATGGATCAGGAAGGCCTGGTTGCTTCTTTTTTTCTTTGGCCATTTGGAATTTTGGAGCTAATGGCATAATAGGAATGTGTTGCTTCATGAAAGTGATCACCATGAGATGTGATCTTCATTATGGCCTATGAGATGAACGTTCAAAAACATATTTTCTAGTGCAGTTCCCACGGTGCAATTGAATTACAGGATGAAACACATACATAAGGCCAGGGCCTTCTATTGATGATGAAGGGTGGTGGATATCTATGGCCTGTATGCCAAGAAAAAGGTAGACAGAAAAGCTATACGAAAAGAGTTGAGCTGTTGCATCGTTGCTGGCGTCTATTATGAGCAGCAAGAATCTGGAAAGTAGGGGAAGTGCTCGAAGCAATGTTGGTAAAAGTCCTTGACGTCAAAGGTGTTGTGAAGATAATATGGGGTCCAATCAGATGGAGATCTTCCCTAAGACTTTCAGTTCAGCGGGATTCCTGTTTTTTAAAATTTACTGGTGCAAACTGCGGTTCTGTCAAGTTTATTTTGCTCGATGTTAGTGCTTAGCACAGATGACTTTGCAGCAACGGCACCACTGGGCACTTCTGTTGGAAGAGCTAAGAGATCTTACTGTTGGTAACTTTGATTCTGCAAACAAGTTCGCTTTGCCACTAGAGTTGCTAGTAAGCAATGAATGCAAATGAGAACTTACAGGAGAGCTACCCAAGAATTTATTGGTATGGCCAATTCCCTGTTTATCAATTTTATGGTGGTCCATTGAATCAGAGATGTGATTATCCTACTACTTTCAAACAAATACGTCTCTTTCTCACACTCTGGCTATGAAAAGTTAAGGTTGAGCCCATACATAATGGTGGAGCCGCGCTAATATAATGGCACGTTTGCCGAATAAAGGATATTCCGGGATATTTAGGGAGCGTCGCTCGCCGAGCCCCACCTGGTAGGCAGCCAGTCAATGGCAGCTAGCGATACGTTCCAGACCCCACGACGATGTGTCCACTCGACCAAACCCCGGCGCGGAGCGGAGTGCTCGGGCTCATGTCGTCCGCTGGAACATCCGGGATATTGAAAACCGCTGCGGCCTTAGGGGTCCGCACGCGGTTTAAGACCACGATTCTTCCCGGCGAAGCGAGGGTAGTATGATCATTTCGGTGAAAATATCGCCAAGAAACAAAAATAAATGCGTGGGTCCAAAGAAACTGGGAAAAGTGTAAAGACCTTCCTGTGGGGCCCATTCACAAGCTTCCCGCTGAGACCTCCGCCTTCTTATCCATCTCTTCCCATCCCCCACTCTTCTGCAACTGCCTCCTTCCCATCCCTCTCCTTCTCCTTCTCTCCGATAATGGCGTCGTCTACCTCATCCCTTATCCTTCACACCACCAACACCCGTTCAATCTTCCTCCCAAGATCCGCTCCCACGGTGAAGCGGAGATCCGTCGGTGGAGCTCGAGCCACTGCCTCCGGCTCGGCCGGCAATGCCAGGCCGTCGTCGTCCTCTTCGTCCACCTCCAATTGGTGGAGCACGATCTTCGGCTGGCCGTCGGAGCCAGACTACATCGGCGGCGGCGATCCGAAATCCGCAGAGAATCAGCCGCCCCCTAGTTCTGCAGGAGGAGGAGAAGAGAACGAGCTCGCTAGCCGGAGGAGCGGATCGTCGCGGTTCACGCCGGGTTGCTTCACGGAGGAGAAGGCGAAGCAGCTGCGGATGAAGACGATGGAGACGTCCGCATTCCACGACATCATGTACCACTCCGCGATCGCCGCCCGCCTCGCTTCCAGCTTCCCGGATCCCCCCCGCGGCAAGGGTTCCCGCCGATCGCCGCCGCTGGACCCGTAGGTCTATTTCCTGCAGCCTCTACGGTGGCGATACCTCCCCCACCTCCAATTTGCCGACATAACCGAGCTGTTCCTCCTTTCTTTTTCCAATTTCCCTTCTGTATTATTTTAATATACCCGAGTGTTTTGGACCTCTGATCTTTATGATACACGGCCCAGATTTGTTCTGGTTCATTGAGGCTCTCCTGTTACCGACGACACTATAAATTTTGTATATAATCTTTAAGTTTACTTTGGGGGATCTTCGTTCTGCCAATAGAATATGCTTCTTGATTTCTCAAGACTGACCGGATCTCGCCGACTCTGATGGCTAATCTTTTGTCTGATTATCCGGGGAACCCTTGCACAATTTACCACGTCTAAATCGTTGGGTCGGTGGAATGATGCTGGAATCTGGACGGAGCAGTGCTGGTCGAAATCACTCGACCACTCCATCCCATGCCCTCAGATGCCGGATCCGCTGAATTGGTTGTCTGGTCCTTAAACGACGTTCACAAATCACAGAGACTTTTGATCTTCGCTTTTTTTGTTTTCTTTCCAAAGATTTTTTTTTGTTCCACCGTTCTTTCTCCATCGCAGTTTAGGCGTGGACTTTTTGGGAGAGCAAAATAAACTCCCAAGTTACAAGTCCAATCCCCGGTTCTTTTCTTCCCTTCTCGAGAATCTGTAAATACTTTGTCAGTGTTGATACGACTTTCTTGATCTTCCCTTCTCGAAATGAAATGAAATGAAGAATCTGAAACACTTTTCCCTTTTCGTGGGCCAAAAAAGTTGGCTTAGACATAAGAATAACGCTTGGTATCGATGAATTACTTCTTACTCTCCAACCCTCATCCACTACGAGCGCCTCCCAATAATGCAACACAGTAAAGATCAGAATAGAAAAAACTAACGATCAATAATTGCAAAACAAAAATTCTTCAAATATTTTAAAAAATAGTTAAAGAGTGGACGCATATCACTATTGAATTGGTTACCGATTGCCAATTATTCGATTTTAAGTAGTCAATTTTGATAAAACAGAGTACGATTATGTACAGGCACCCCTAAATTCCAATAGTTGCATAGTGTTTTCACAAAATTTGACCGTGCGGATGTGATGTACATAGTTGATATAATAAGAATACATCCCTTAATAACGACATATTTGACTTGTGTATTACAACTCAAAAGAAGTAGTTTGTTTCAACAAATTACAATTCCAAGATCAACTAGGTTACAATTAAACTACCTAACCATGGCCAAATTTGCACTTATATTAGCATCATTTAGTAGATCCTGACTTGTCCAACCACCAATAATATGATATCAATTACCGAGAACACTGATTTTGTGCCAAGCTCCAATGCAACAGTAACAGAACACTTGGCCCCACACAAAAAAAAAGTACTGATAAAACACCCAGGAAGATTGTGGATGAAAATTTTGCAGCAGATTGTCTCCAGTAAGCACATCGTAGTGGCCGGATCATTCTTAAAAGACTTCATCCTTTATGGTTACCTGGATTCTCTGGTTAAATAGGAGAATTATGGATCTTCTTTGACAGCCAAGACATGGAGCTACTTTTTCTGTGTTTGAGCAGCATCCATCAATCTAAATAGAAAAAGTAACCAAGCAAGCCACAGTAACCTGAAAATGTCCATTAAGACGGTGAAAAAGAAAAACATCGGCGTACATGAAAGCATAAAAACCATTCCACTTCATTCAACCCATAACACATCAACTCTTCATGCCCCTAGCGGAAGGTATTGAGCAAACTCTTGACACTTTTGAGTTACAGAAACACACAATATATCATGTATTCAAAATTTTTTCCTTCCCAACATTGTTTGCCGAAACTAAATGAAAAAAGTTCCCCATGTCAAGGGGTGAACAAAATTCAATAAATTACAAAAGTCAATGTTTCACTTATTAGACGGATGTTGCAAATGACATTGCTCCAGAGCAAACAGTCTTTTAGGAAATATAAACTGGAAAAAAAAGAAGTACCAAATGAAGGTTACGCCATCACAATCTCAAACCTCCAGATCACCACAAGTGCAGGAACCTGGCTGGAACATAGAATCTGGAACCAAACTATTGGCAAGACTTTATGATTTGCTCTCCACATCATACACATCGGTTCTGAAAGTTTAAGTTAAGGAAGAAAAAAGGAAATATGTAATGTAGCATTGTCAGAGAATATACATCAAAAACATCAAACACACATGCATTACCATGTTAAAATTTCCAATGCTAGGGAAGCAAAACAGATCAAAATCACATAGCTTCATCAGACAATGAAGGCAAGTAGTCAACCATCATGTGTTATATGGCCTCATATATAAAAAGAAACCGTTTCTCCACAATAACAGATCATGTTTATTAATCAATACTTGGGCTCTGCAAAACATGCTTGTTAAGTGCAGCGAAGATCACCATGAATGACACTTTATCTGTCAGCCATCAGCCATGGTACCACCACAAATGTATTATAGCTTCCTTTCATCATTAGGCACTGCATATTGCTAAGCGCAAATGTCAATAAGGCATCAACGGCAAATTTTTCAGAAAGTAGCAGCAATTGAGGCCATTACAAACTACGTTGAACAGTAACAAGTTCCACTGGAGTTACCTAACCAAAGGTTGCCACCAAAGTCTGAGCAATTTTTTGATAGCATTAGATGTCGAACAGTGGAAATCAAAACGAGCACCACATAAATGTAGCTACATTTACCTAACACCAAATCTCAGAATATAACACCCAGAAACATATAATAAAACAATCGAAATTGCTGCACTACATCCTCATAAATTTCAGAAAGCAGAAGCTGAGACATACTATGAAATTCCACTAGTCTGGTATCTTGATATGGCTGGCGGAGAAGAAATTTCAATGATATTCATATAACAGATCCTAGCCAGGGCAGCTGCAGAAAATACCTTTACACCATGCTATTGCAAGTATGGACTATGGCAGCATTAACGAACATGCAAATTACTTGAAGTACCACTAACAGAATTCACGTAGAGACATTTTGCACAATTTCCTTATTCAAACAAAAATGAGTATCCACTACCACTTGAAGTTTTGGCCTATTTTTCCCTATTGTGATTATCCATGGTTTCTTTAAGCTTATATGCGCTATCCCTGCTATGGACATTATGTTCCATATGTGTTATAATATTAGACAGCATCCAACCTAGCATGAAATTTCTTACCTGAACTTTGAAGTTCTATGACAGTATGCATACTTTCGGATTGCCATGGTTTCATTAAGCTTATATGGGCTATCCCTGCCAGGGCCATTATGTTCCATGTGTTATAATATTAGACAGCTTCCATCCTAGCATGAAATTCCTTACCTGGACTTTGAAGTTCTATGACAGCATGCATACTTTCAGATTGCTGTATTTGACACAATGTCCAGAATTTCGAGAATTTGTGCAGAGTATCTGCAACTTATGTTTGTTGCCCCACCTGCTGTTCCTAAAGAAATATAACCACCTTGACATTTAACCATACAATGATTAATGGGCGTTTCAAATGATTTGTAGAATGATAACCATGCTTGAGCTTGGCTTTCAATATTTCAATAGCCATTGCTCTCCAAAATAGATGATATCTTTAGTCAAGTTGAAGCTAAGTAACAAGGATGCATCTAGAATAGTGCAGTGTAGGCTGCAAGTGCTTTCAATCAATGTGAGTCAAGTGTGGCTGACAGCAACCGGCTGACTGAAACGGTCTAATTTCATCCAAGGTAGGTGCACACCAGACACGAGTTGACAATACTCTATAGTCTATAGAACACTAAAATCATCCTTCTATTTAGTTAAGAAAGAAAACCGTTTTAGGGTTCAATAAAACACTAAAATCATCTTTCTATTGGGTTAAGAAAGAAAACCCTTTTAGGATTCAATTTCTTCATTCTGCTTCTCCATCTCTCTAAGAGAGGGTTTGCCTCATCATCAGATATTTTGTGGAAACTAACGACTGATAGACAGCATTGACATCTCTCTCTGTCTGTCTCTCTCTGCGTTACTTTCACTGGTGGCCCTCACCTTCCACTATGCCTTTTTTTCTGGCAACCATCAGCTTCACTGTTTCTCAGCAACGACCGGCAATGAAAGCATTTTCCTTCCAACATCTCTGCCACCAGTGGTGAAAGGGTTTTATTTCCCTTCTATCTGTTTTATTTCCCTTCTATCTGTTTTATTTATTTTAAGCTATTTTATATATTCTGCTTTACTGTATAATCTATTATAATCTGTTCTATTGTATAATCTGTTTCTATCAGTCTTAATCTATTTAACTTTTATTATACAATCTGGCTCATAAGTACATCTGTTTGCTGCAAACCGTTTGGAGAAAATTTTTGTATCATGTATACATATGCACTCATTCTGTGACCACTCCCGCAACCAAGTACATATATATAGACCTTTACTGCATCCACACCCCACACCTGTATGACATAGTGTAGAAACAGTACATAATCTAATCCAACAAAAGTTGCTACAAAATAATTATTACTTCCTAATCAAACAAGACAAAAACACATCAGCAATTTTATGTCGTTCAATAAATCATGCAAACACACATGGACATGCACGTATATGCAGATACTTACACACAAGCATGTAAATGGTTCAGCATATGCTGAACTTGATTTAATGTTCTTTGGATTGGATTTGATGTAGACACCACGGCATCAGATTTCATCCTATTTACTATGGGCACTGCACACTTTCCGCTAACAGTGGGGTTAAGCTGAATGTGGTCTCAGCAAATCATCCAGATCACAACAGGAACAGGACGTACGGTTTGTGTGAAGTAATGATGGCCTATCTATAACTGGTGACTCTGCACATTTCATTGGTTATTTCATTTCTCATGTCATTCATTTTGACCTAAAGCAATGCAAACAAGTTTCCATCTGTTGTCTATCTTTCCTTGATTGTTTGATGTGCTGAATTTAATTAAACGTTGCGTCCAATATATTTAGATTATCTTAATTCAAACCATTTACGTCCTTAATTTTCCTGGATACATGCACCAGAAGAAAGACATCATACATGTACAAGAAAATGTCACATTTAGAACAAATATAAACATGCTGATGCAAGAATTTTGAGATGAAGGCATGTGTACTACACACATACATGGAATGTAGAAAACAGAAAATGTGGCAAAATGATAATATGCATATGAAGATGCAACATGAGTTATATCTGTCGTAAGCTATACTATCACAGTAAATTTGATAGTTTAACTTTGTGAAGAGTATACTCTTCAGATTTTTAATGCAGGTTTAATTAGCAAGCAACTCTATAATGAAGAATGCCAGTAAGAACAATAGTTAGTTGAATCTTTATGAATGAAATTCGAGTTTACAACAGATTAATCTGGAAAAGGTTATACCATTTTGATCAGTAGACTGAAGCAACTGTTAGATTGAGGAGGTTTGCCTCTGGGAAGCATGAACCACATTTTGTTGCAAAAGAACTAGGATTTTAGATAACTGCAAAGTTGATATGGCAAGGGCTACAACAGATATAAATTGATTTATATAGTCACCAATAACAGCTTTATGGATATAAACATCAGCAAAAGGTATACCTTTCATCAACTATGCAACTTCAAGACAGCTGATACATGTTCACATTTCTAGGCTTCTATCATATTGATCAGAGAAACATGTTCAATTGTACATCTTTATATATATATATAGATGTATTGATGGTGAAATGGTATACACATTTTACTCATGGGATTCAAAATCTAGTGCTAAAGGGTGTGGAGGATTGAATCCTCTTCAAGGCATAACATTGAAAATATTCATTGGATGAGCAATTCCAAAACAAACCTCAAATATTTTGAAGAATGTAGCTATAACTTCCAAGATATAAGCATAAAACATAAAGACAATTACAATAAGAGAGGACAAGCTCTACTCCTGTGCCACATCATAACTAATAGAAGCCAAGTGCTACTTGTTTGCGGCTCAAGGTTTAGATCATGAAGAAATCTATGTTTGGGATGGGACAAGGAAATTGAATTTTAGTGTTTTCTTTTTTCAAAAAATGAAAATAATGTAAACAAAAGCATGCCTAGATCGACATATGCACAAAAACACCAGGAAAAGACAATTACAATAACAGAGGACAAGCACTATCCCTGTGCTGCAAACATAACTAATAGAAGCCAAGAGCTACTCGTTTGCAGCTCAAGGTTTCGATCACGAAGAAATATATGTTTGGGATGGCACAAGGAAATTGAATTTTAGTGTTTTCTTTTTTCAGAAACTGAAAATAGTGTAAACATAAGCATGCCTAGATCGACATATGCACAAGAAGACCAGGAACAGGCAACTCGAAGACCAGGAACAGGCAACTCAAGTAGCCAATTCTCAATTTGTCATGCTGTTCATCATTAGACATGATGATGATGCTCTTTCGGCCAAAGAGAACGGTAAGTTAAATTTCAGTATATCCCCGTGCCAAACGGCTAACAAGCTTTGCACATGCGAACTGTACATTCCAGTTATCAGTTCCTTGTACGAGGTCCATTAGTTACATAAATACCAATCGCTTGAGCTGTCAAGCTCTACCTTTTGACCATGCTACAGAACAAGAACAAAATTCAACGGCAAGATATATGCCTAACTTCAACCTAAATTGATCCTCTCGTGATAAAAGAACTATTGCTTCGTGATTTCCTTATGACAACGAGACAAGCAATACCAACATAGAAAGGCAATTCAAGCTGGAAGCAAGTTATGTAAGAAAGGAAGCCTAGTTCAGAAAATAGAGCTAAAAAACCAATCTACATGGAATAATCATCGCAATCAGAAACGTAGAAAAAAGGATACACCAAGTAAAAACCATGAAGAAACCCCCCTGCCAAAACAGCCGTGAACAATCGATCCCGAACGACCGGGTTCCTCCGCAGTCCTATCCTAACTGCATACCAAATAAAACAAATACCCCCACAATATTAACCCCAAAAAATGAGAAACATCAAATTTGATGGTAACAGCGCCATCATGGTGACAGAAAACCTGGTAGGTTCCACAAGACCCTAAATAAAGGACAAAGAGAAAAGAGAATTGGAGTTAGAAGATATGTACTGAGTGGAAGAATGGGTGCATAAATCAGGGGCACAAGGAACTTCAAAGGTGGTCCCCTGTTCTGCTTCTTCGCTACTACTCCTTCTCTGCTCATAAAAAAGCCAGCCAAACGAAAAAGAGAAACCATGAGAGAGAGAGAAAGCATGCGAGAGAGAGAGATAGAGAGAGAGAGAGAGAGAGAGTACCCAACAGAGATATCCGACCGGGTCGCCATGGCAAGGGAAAACAAGAGACAGCACCTTCTCCCCTGTCTCTCCGACGTTGCGTAGAGAACTTCGCTCGCTCCAACTCCCCTTTCTTCTGCTCGTTGGTTCCGGATCTGTCCATTAAAATATGACAAAATGATTATTCCGAGCATGCGTACTTTCCTTTCCCTTTAATTCGTAGATACATCCAATAGCTATATAAATTTAACATCACCACCATTATTTAATTATTCCCTAGATAAAACACCTCATTTCATTTGGTGTAATTCATTTGAAATATTGTACCCAACCTCAAATGCGCAGATCCAAGCTTTTAAGATCTATAATATCACAGTATTAGACCTCAAATAATCTCAAAAGGGATGCTCCATGTTGGAGTGGATCCAAACATTGCCCGAATAATACTTTGTATCATGCAAATATGGCCTTCCTTTGAGCCCACGTTCATTCTTTTAGTTTTCAAGGAAAAGCAAATGCTTGTCAATCAACTTGTGAGGGATTTTTAATTAAGGATTGCACAAATTAGAAGCCGATGCATTGCATGATTCTGAACGAATCCAAATTGAATATGAGTGTGACCGAAAATGTGAACCATATAGAAGCCAACGTCACTGTTTGGTTTCATAAAAATACTTCCATTCGAAGACGAATCCAGGCTGCACCAATTCCGATAGAGTCGGATCTGGTAATACTTAGTTAGACCCGACCCGACCCGTTTATCTGGGCGGGATCCGAGGTCAGAACCGTACCGAGAGATGGACGGCTGTTATAGTCGCGTCCATTCAAAGCGACCTGCTGGCTCGGGTATAAGAGGTCGACCGCCGCTTATTCGCGGCCAAAGCCAGCCATTACCCTTCGTTGCATTCCGAAGAAGAAACCCTAGAGAGAGCAGAGAAACCCTCAGAGGCTAATGGTGACTCCCTCTCTCTCTCTCTCTCTCTCTCTCTCTCTCTCTCTCTCTCTCTCTTTCGTTTGATCGTCTACCTTGGTTCTTAGGTCCTGATCGATCGATCTTCGGATGTCCGCTGTAGCAAAAGTCTTCTTCATTTGTCGTCGTTTTTTGTTCTTTCTTTTCTTGTTCTTTCGGGGAGGTAGATCTCCTCGATGAGGAACATGTTTTGTTTTTCGTCATTTTGGTTGATCGACGTCTGGGTTCTCAAGGTTTTTCTTTTTGGGCTTTCATTTTCTTCACATTTTGGAACTTTTCTTTACGTGTCATGATTTTTGGATGCGGTGAGTTAGTTTCTGTATTTAATAGGGTTGCGTTCCAGTGGATATCCGCGTCTGATTCTTTTATTTGATCGACCTCTTGTAGAGTTTGAGTTTGGCTCTGCGTTGCTGTTGATATTGATATCGTCTATGTGCCGTTTTCTTCTCTAATGGATTCTTGCCTACTTAAGCGATTTTTTTTTTTGCACTTTTCGCTGATGCTTGGATTTTCGGTTTCATAGGCGTTGCCTAATCAGCAACAAGTTGATTACCCAAGCTTTAAACTTGTTATTGTTGGCGATGGTGGAACAGGTAATTGTCGCTTTCTCTCTAACGCACACATACACGTTTTTAGACACATAAGTTGGTCTCTAATTCTTGCTTATTTGAATCCTGATCAGGAAAAACTACATTTGTCAAAAGGCATCTGACAGGAGAATTTGAAAAGAAATACGAGCGTAAGTTGCTTTTACATTTTCCTGGTCTCGTTTAATTACCACAGCGGTAATTTTCTAAAATGGGAGATCGTGTGCTGTTGTGATCTTGGTTTCCGATTATCATTAGGGTGTAAATGTCATTTAAGAATGTTATCGTGGTTTGCCTTGCTCCCTATCTCTAACTGATTGATGATTGAGAATATTACTTCATGTCTCTGCAGCTACCATTGGTGTTGAGGTTCATCCGTTGGATTTCTTCACAAATTGTGGGAAGATCAGATTTTACTGCTGGGATACCGCTGGGCAAGAAAAATTTGGTGGCCTTAGGGATGGATATTAGTAAGTACTAATTTATCAGTTGGACGTATATAAAGAATTTATTGCTAGTTAATTTTGAATCTCATTAGCGTGTGGAGTTTGGTTGAGGATTCAATGTTGAGCCTCCTGTAGTAATTTAATTTTAATTTTTTCCCACTTATTTGATTGGAGGCATAACTATTTATGTAGATTTGTTGACCTTATGTGATTATTCTCCATTTTTAGTTAGAATGTTGTGCTCTGTCAACTGTTTGCAATAATTCTGCCTCGTTGCTCTGGTCAGTTAGATTTTTTAAGATTGGGAAGACTTCTATTGCTGCTTATTTGCTAAAACCTATAAATGTATACATAGACTGAGTGGTGAATGCATAGGATTGTTTATACTATTACATGGCGGCACAAAGATCTCTAAGTTCATTAAATATTTGTGACCATAAAGGCTCACAATGGTTTTCAATGATCAGGATGAAAGTTAGGCTGAGCACGATCTTATTCTCTCTGAATGTGCTGTCGTCAGCATTATTATAGCAAGTTCTTTGGCTTGTTTTGCTTAGCGGGATTTGTTTCCAACTTAGCTATACTAAGCTTGAACACTCTTCTATTAAGCTTTTGCTGTTATCATTTTCTTTCTTATTTTTGATAATTGCCAAACTTTGACCACATGAAATTAGTATAAGAAGTCATATGTTTCTGGAATGCAGCCAGTGTTGGACAGAAGTCATTCTGTCATGGATACTTTTACCTTGCCACATCTATTGAGGTTTTTGAGTGTTTGTGGTTTTAGTTGGCTCAGTTTTCTGTTTGTCTAACTTGTTTTATTAATAGTGATCTTCGTGGCCGATAACTCTGGACAAAGTTTAAATCTTATTTGAAACCTGACAATAGATTAGCCACTATGTCATGAGAGGTTGTATATAGGCAGCTGAATTGACTTCGTTACAGATGCATTATTGACCATTGTGTCCATTCCATACCCCTAACCTAATTGCCCACTGTCCTTTATAAGATTCTTTGGTATAACTTTGCTACGCATGCATCCACAGTATTTTGCACCTGCATTCAAGTGATTGTGGCTAATTGCTTAGTTGTTAAGGAGTGGAATTCAAGTGAAATAGTCTATAAGGTCTAACTGAAATAGTCTATAAGGAATGGTTGTCCAGTATGTAAACAAGAATTATGTGTTTTCTTTTGTGTATCAAACTGAGGCATCAGTGAGAACAGAACAGCACAGTTTTTGAGTATTGAAACAAGCTGGAAATTTACAGTTAATCTGTCATGTAACAAAAACAGAACAGTTTTTCATTTTTATTTTTTGTCTTTACTTACAAAGTATAATCTTTCAATTAGAATAGAACAGAACAGTGGTTAACGTAACTAAAAAAAAAGAACAAAAAAAAAGGTTGCCTTTTTTGCCTAGGAGCGCCTAGTCCTTCCCAGGTAGCTCGCTGCCTGGGCTCCTTGACAACTAAGGCTAATTGCCATGTTACCTTTATATATGCATGTATAAGCTTCTTTGATATAACTTTGCTGTGTATGCAGTCACAGTATTTTGCACCTGTTCTCAAGTGACTGTGGCTTCTCCTATATATATATATATAATGTATACATGTATATATATGTATGTACTATGTGAGTATGCATGCACTATGTATTTTGTGTGAGCTTGGAAATGGAGGAAAACTATCCTGAGTTGCAACCTAAGTCCAACTTCTTACTTTTCATCATCAAGCACATGCTTCTCTAATGTAGTGAATTAGATCTTATAGATATTCTGGAATTTGTCATTTTGAATAAAAGCAGGATATGCTGAGACAAACTCTCATTGTTTTTCTGTTACCACTAAATTCATTTTGTGCATGCATTAGGCATTTGGAAATGGACTCTCTCTCTCCCAATCAAAATTTGCATGTAACAAAATATCAGTTACTTTCATATTATCAGATGATTGCTGAGATCACTTCTTGTAGTCTGAACCTTTCTTTGACAAATTATTGCGTCAGTGGCCCTAAGTTGCTGAAATAGATCAAATTGTTGACCAGATATTTTATGGGTTTTGTTTTGCAGCATTCATGGACAGTGCGCAATTATTATGTTCGACGTCACTGCAAGACTTACGTACAAGAATGTTCCTACCTGGCACAGGGATCTTTGCCGGTAAACTTTTAACATGCATATGTGGAAAACCTTTCATCCTTCTTCTTAGTGTTGATCTTTAACAACCTTATTTTTATTCAGGGTCTGTGAGAATATTCCAATTGTTCTTTGTGGTAACAAGGTGGATGTGAAGAACAGACAGGTTAAAGCAAAGCAAGTAACTTTCCACAGGAAGAAGAATCTTCAATACTATGAAATTTCTGCCAAGAGCAACTACAATTTCGAGAAGCCTTTCCTGTATCTTGCGAGAAAGCTTGCTGGGTGAGTTTCATCTTGTGAATGTGTTTCTTTTCTAATGTTGTTTTTAGTTTATCATGAGGAAACCTGTTGCTGATATATTCTATTCGACAGGGATCCCAATCTGCATTTTGTCGAATCTCCTGCCCTTGCTCCTCCAGAAGTGACAATTGACATGGTGACACAGCAAAAGTACGTCTTTTTAAACTATTACTTGCTTGATGTGGGTTTAAATCAACAATGAGAACGGTGACTACTCTAGGCTCATAACCCGAAAGGCAGGGGCGTTCAGATTGCTTACTAAATTTAAATATGTTTTCTAAGTTTCATTTGAGACAACCTAGTAGTCTTTCTCTAGCAAAAATTTGCCTTTTGTTGACGGGGAATCCAACAGGTAAAAAATATTTTTCATGTTTAGGTTAGACGATATCCTAGAGGGATGAAGTGGCCTAAGTCAACACAAACGGTTTTAATCTCTTAGATTTGATGGGGAAATTTTGTCTAAGAAATAGCGAAGCCAAAATGTAAAAAATTCTGATAGTTAGAACCTAGAGTACCTGTCTCCCTACTTGTCGCACTAGTCTTTGTAGATAGTTCTGGTACTAATCTCTTGCAAATTGATACGTCTGTTGCTATTTCAGGCATGAGGACGAGCTACTGCAGGCTGCCGCACAACCCCTTCCTGATGATGACGATGATGCCTTTGATTGATGATGACCTTTCTGTAGTTTACAGTGGTCTGGGGTTGCCTTTATCCTTGGTTTTTGCTTGTTGCCTGAGTGATATTATGACATATGAAAGTTTTTACTCAGAAACTATTATTAAATTGAAGTCTCTGAGTTTTATAAGAGAGCGTTTTTAGTGTATCAAATGCTCGGAGTGGAAAAGTAAAGAGCCTTTGCTTTTGCTGCCATGGGGTATGGGAGGTATCTCTTCAGCGTGAAACTCGAAGGGTATCTTGTGGTGCTATAACCTTGCTCAGAGATTCTTTTGCTGGTACCAACCCAGATTTAGATGCTCAAGTTGAATTTGGAGCCTTCGTTTTACATATGTTTGATTGAAAACATTTTCTTAGCGGTTTGTTTGGTCTGCAAGAGCCGGATTTATTTGAGATGCTGGATTCAAAATGTACTCTACGACCGGTTATTTCGTGCATGCAAAAAAAAAAGGGGGCCTTTTAATACGTTTTTTTCAATCCTACTGCTGAACTGAACCGTTGATCAGCCTGTACGATATCGTCGCCGTGTTTTTTTTATTTTATGAGAGCCCGAGCTAGAAATGTGTGTATGCGATAAGCTCGTAGAGAGGGTTGTAGCTTCAGCCGCTGTTGGTATGTGTGTTACGTGGGAAGGCAACATAAAAACATTATTAAGGTGCGGGGCAACCCATATTGGAAGAGGACCTGAGAATCTCATACAATTCGAACTTCGACACTGCGGTTTCATGAATGTGAAGGTGGACTTATGTGGACGATTTTGTTTGCACCAAGTGAAAAGGGTACGTGGAACTTGTACTGGAAAATAATGCCCTTTGCCACAATTAATGCCTAACAAATACACAATGGCTGTTCACACTCTCTCCAGTTTGAAGTTCGACACAGAACACATGTTAATTCTGAATGAACCGGTATGGTTGAAGCTTACTTGGGCAGGTGCTGCAAAGAAATAGTCGTGACGATGGAAGTGTTTGATCGCAGAATAAGCTTGACCACAGAATAATTTTTGACAGAATTTTTAGTTCAGTTCAAGTAAGAGCGACAATAGTTGAACTTTATTCGTCAAATAGACGACTTGCGAGCACCTTCCAACCAACTCCGCACCTGTATGCTAAGGAGTTCCTGCCTGACTGCATCCTGTTCAAGGAAGAACAGGTGAATACGGTGCCTGCTTTACCGGTCCTCACTCATATGGATGATCAGATGTCTTCGCATCAACGGCTTTTCCATGTCATGTTTCAGAAGGAAACTATTACCTCGGCGTTTGCAGCTCATTTCATATGTTAGGTACTTTACTAAATTAAAATTTTCATTTACCTTGAAATACCCCATTTTTGTAAAAATGGGTTGGATTGACTTGAATACTGCTCGTGCTTATTCCACTTTTTAAAAGCTTGCCTTGAGCATGCTAATTCAGAAGAAGTGAAACTTGAGAAAGAGAAGACTATATACTGTTCAATTTGGAACTGACTTCTTGTACATATTCAGTGACCAGATGAGACACCAGCTACGCTTATCCTTGTCCAGATGACCAAAAAAATTACATTATTATGGATCGATAATTTGTCTTCAATATAATTGTTGTTGTTTAGTTTATGGAAACATTTCCTTGAAGCATCTCGCTCTTTCTGAGAATTCAGTTCCTCCATGACAGTTCTTACGTGGTTGGCAGCATCTCGCTCTTTCTGAGAATTCAGTTCCTCCATGACAGTTCTTACGTGGTTGGCTGGGTGCTGTGAACAGATTCGGGGTTGCGAATTATTATGTACTTTCCTGTATCGTCAGGTATAACAGTTGTAGCCTGCACCATCAAACTAATGATCAGGAAGGAGCCATTAGCAATGTGATGTGATGGCGAATTGCAAACTGCGTGGAAGCACAAGGACACTGACGGTGGAGTACGCAGACAGACAAGTTCATTGCAAACTTCCTGGGTGGTGAACTCATACTATGGAAGGACAGGCAAGAGAATGGAGAGGAATCAAGCCAGGGCCTGTGCAACGGCATTCCTATGTCTCTTGGCAGGCATCAGGGGTGCAAGTAAATGAGTTTTAAGCTAATATCCTGTTCGCGAGATGAATCATTGTCTTCAGATTCAGATCATTCAAGCAGAATCTGTGATAAGTTCGGATTGGTTACTTGAATTCATTATGTACATTCAAGCTCAGTTGATGAGGTTGCTTTCATGTATGGGTTAGAATATAGTAAGATCCTAGGCTTTGGTGCCTGATCTTTCATTCGTTCAATGATTAGGTTGATTTCCCAATGATTTACATAGTAAATTAAGGTATACTACTGCAATTAGAATGAATTAATGGCTCACACTCCAGTTAGCACTTGAGGAAATAACTTGAGCATGAAATCCACGAGCATATATAGTGTTTCAAAATTGATCTGATTCTCAGTGGTACTAGGCAGGAGAAAAGATAAAGTGCAAAACTTAATCGGACAAAAAATTGAACCATTACATCCTGGAGCTCAAATTTTTGAGTCTTGATAAGATCATAACCACATAGATGGGTTGAGACCTGAAGGCTGATAGGTGAGACACATTTCCTAAACTATGAGCGCACTACCACATAATTGTATTTGTGTATTCTCTATCCGATTGTGCTAAATTTTGTGGTGTAAAGTTCGCCAAATAATAATAAAAAAAAAACCCACCAACTTAAAGGTGTCTGCTTGTTGGCATTATTTATGAATCCTTCAATCGGTTGGACTCGTACTCGTATGAAGCACAGGTACACCGAAGTATTCAATCATTCATGCAGTGACTCAAATTTTACGGTGGAGTTTGGTGAGTAAGTGTCAAAAGAAAGAGACACGGAGGGACCCACGCTCCTCTGAAATTCCTAATTAGGTCGCGTTTGATTACCATGGATCTCAGATTGGCAGTGATCTGAGATCTGCAGTTTTCATGTCCGACCTCCTCTCCAATCCAGGTTCAAATCCACGTTTTTTACATTAAAGAGTAGATCTGAAATCTAAATTAGGGGTGGATGCTGAATTCCACAGTTTGATTTCAGCTATCATGGAGTTCCAATGCAATCCTGCTGGGGGGAGGCCCTCGACCATTTTATTAAATATGCACAAAAGATACAAAAGAGTGGAAGGACTGTACACAATATACAAAAAGGTCACTTAAGATAAAGACCTAAGTGACAAAATCAGTTCCATCCACGAGAAAGGGGGTCCCAATGAAGGATAACATTGGATTGCGAGGAGTGAGACAAAATTATACCAACCTCCTTAGAGGGGTTACAACAGCAAAATTTAAGTAGCGATTTCAGCCTGCTTATATTCTGGAAATCTGGTTGCCGTTGAGTTCGATCGCGGATCATCCGCTACATGACTTTAATCCACTGCATATTGTTAGAAAGAACCTGTACAATCTGCCCCTCAATCTGCACTATGGATAAAAGATGTTCCAAGCAATAAGTTTCATGGAAAAAAGAATTTGAGTTGAAAATGAACAGGAAACCTGAGAGTGCTTCTTTGTGTTGAATTTGGCTTCTAGTAGATATTAGTGCCCCAACCTTAACAGATTCCTCCACTTTAACAGTAGCTATTTGGATAAGAAACTCATAGTTTGCTTTGAGGAGATTCAAGCCAGGGATGAAGCTGGTTTTCACCCAAAGGGAGATCTCCCTTCTCTGATCTTGGGGCCAGTTAAAAGATTGGTAAACCAGACAACATTCCTTCCAGATTTTGTCGATATTATGTTGTGGGCAAATGGGCCGGTCTTCGAAAACTATTGAATTCCTCCAAACCCAAACTTTCCATATGACAATTGGAAAGGTTGAGCGCCAGCACCGGCTCAGCCATCCCCTCTTGAAAGAGGAGGTGGTCTACCACTGGATAGCTTGTGGGAAAGACCTGAGAGTACGACAACATTTGCGAAATTTAGTGAAGATGAGCTGCCAAAGGCCCGTAGTGGCCGGACAGCCAAAGAACAGGTGGTTGATGGACTCTTCACTAGCTAAGCAAAGGGGGCATCTATTCGGCATGTGATACCCTCGCCGTTTGAGGTTATCCATAGTGCTCAACTTNGAGAAGCGAGGTCTTCCACGCCGCCAATTTCCTTTGGGCTCTAAGAACAAGGGGCTGGCAAAGTTGAAGGCTAAGTTTACCCACAAAGAGCGGGAGCCCCAAGTAGGTAAGAGGAAGGGAGGCAAGGGGCCAACCGGTGGAGGCGGCAGCCAAAATACTGAGGTCCTCATGGGCATTGAAGGTCACCATTCTCGATTTAACATCATTAACTCTCATGCCAGCTTTAATCTCAAAATCTGCCATGATACTTTTGAGTTCTTGAAGAAACTCAATCTTTAATGGTAGAAAGAAAATGATATCATCAACAAAGAACAATTCCACTGAAGCTTTCCCAATCCTTGGGAGAGTGGGCCCACAAAGCTTATTAGTGTTCACACTATGCAGAATACGCCTATGGAGACACTCCATGATAGCAATGAAGAGAAGGGGAGACATTGGGTCACCTTGTCTGAGGCCTCGAGAACTATTGAAGTATTGACCCACGACACCATTAACTGAGATCGCAATTGAGGCCGTAGAGACGCATGTCATAATGCGTGCAACCCAAGTATCATGAAAGCCCAGAGAAAGAAGGGAATTTCTGAGGAAATTCCAGTTCACTCTATCATAAGCCTTAGATAGATCCAATTGGCAGCACACTGACGGGGCGTAGTGGGCAGACATGGAATTGAGAACCTCATGAGCCATGGCAACCTGATCTTGTAATTTCCTGCCTTTGGTGAAAGCCCCCTGAGAGTCAGCGATAATTCTAGCAAGAATAGGTCTCAGACGAGAACAAATGATTTTGGTGATGAATTTGTAAAGGGAATTACAGAGAGCAATTGGCCTGAGGTCCTGTGGTGAGCAAATGCCTTGATGCTTAGGGATAAGCACAATAATGGACCTATTAATCTTCTTGACTAGGCGTCCAGTTTCAAAGAATCCTTTGATAGCCTTAGTGACGTCCCCACCAACAATGTGCCAATAGCGTTGAAAAAAGAACGCTGGAAAGCCATCAGGTCCAGGAGCACTATCCGCCTTAGAACTAAAGACAGCACGTTTGATTTCCAAATCAGAGATAGGGGCTAGGAGCTGAAAGTTCTCCTCCCTAGAAACAGTAGGACTAGGGCTTAGATGGTCAAACATAGAACCGGTGGCAGTATCATCACAGAGTAGAGCTTTGAAGAACTTGGTACACTCTTCATTGATCTGATCCTGAGCCTCAATAGTAAGGTCCCCAAGAGAAAGAGCGGAGAGTGATTGCCTAGATTTCCTCCCGGAAGCAACCTGATGATAAAATTTAGTGTTTCTGTCTGCATTTGTCGACCATTTAATTCTCGCTTTCTGGGCCCAGAGCAGCTCTTCCTCCTTCAAAGTAGCTTGCAGTTCAAGCCTGATGCAATACTCAAGGTCAGATAAGGATAAGTCCCCGCTATCCATTCTGGCTTGGACAGTATCAAGTTCTTTTTGCAAGGAGTCAATCCTAGCGGAGAGATTGCCATAATGCATGCGGTTCCAAAGAGAGAGCTTACTGCGAGTAACTTCCATCTTGCTCAAAACACGAATGAAGGCACACCCAAAGGTTTGATAGCTCCAACCTTCTTTGATGACTTCCTCACATTCACCTCTTAAGCTCCAGTTCTTGAGAAACTTAAATTGGCCTCTTTTGGGTTCCCTATAAGTAGTGTTAGCAGCACGGAGGACCAAAGCACTATGGTCCGAGGCACAACGAGGTAAGATTTGAAGACTATTCTGATCCCCAACATGAAGCATCCAATCAACATTAACCATGGCCCAGTCCAATTTGCACAAGACCGTATCAGAATTATTCCGATTGTTGCTCCACGTGAAGTGCCGTCGGGGGTCCTCAACAATGCTAAAATTGTTGTTTGCTATAAACTGATTAAAATCATTACAAGAAGACGGATTTGGAGCTCGTCCACTTTTGTCCTTGCTATCTCTAACTGCATTAAAGTCCCCAAGCACAGCAGTAGGAAGGTTCAAGGTACAGATAGAGCTACCAAGGCTACAGAGAGCAGTCTGACGAGCAAGGCGGTTGGGGTGGAGGTAAACCCCGAAGCTAGCAAAGGTTTGGGAGCCATGACGCTCCTTAGCAATAAGACCGATCCAGTCTCTACAGAGGATAACGTCTGCAACTTGGATGGTAACAGGATTCCACCCGGCAATCACCCGAGCCCGACCATTCGCTTGGTCATGATTGGAAACAAAGTTATACTTGCTATGTCTATTAAAAAACGCAGTAATATGATGACTAGAAAGCATGGAGTCTAGTAAAAACACAATGTCAGGATTTTGTTCCAGCAAAGAATTATAGACAACACGTTGGGCTACCTTACGGACAAGCCCTCTGATATTCCAATTTAAGATCTTCATAAAAAAAGTAAAGAGTAAAGACAGTACCTTAAAAGAGCAATTCAGTTGAGGATCAGCTAGGGGGGGGGGGGGGCTCTTTT
>JAANDH010000946.1:0-31202 GCA_011799765.1 Nymphaea thermarum
TATGCACTAGTAAGAACGGCATCACCCCAATAATGTTTGGGAAGATTTCTCTGAAACAAAAGTGCCCTAGTGACATTTAGAAGCTGACGATTTTTCCTTTCAGCCACCCCATTTTGAGGAGGGGTGTAGCTGCAAGAAGTTTCATGAACAATCCCCCTTTGTCTAAGGAACTCTTCAACCGACTGACACACATATTCACAGGTAACACACTGCATTTAGAATAAAACGATGTTTAAGAAAAAGGGAAATGCATAAAAAATAGTCATAGCCCCTACATTAGTTACCCATGGTAATGGCACCGGAATTGATCAATCCTTGTATAGATGGGTGTGTCCCTTTCTCTCTCATTTCAAAATAAAACCTCATTTTTTTTAGCACTCCAAAAATCAAAATATTTTTGAGGATGAAAACATTATGCATTGAAGACAATTTCTACTTGTACTGGTTATATTGCTGATCTTGAGAATGATAGTGATACATCTAGCTTATTTCTTTGGTTGAATTTTCTTCTCATAAGAAACCTAAAAAAAGTACACTAAATGACTTTCTTGAACAATCATCACAGCGTGAATGCACAAAAATCAAATTTGGAGTTTTATTTGAAAGAGCTTATTTATATAAAAAACAATCCAATTGACATTTTGACATGGTGGAAGGTCAATGCATCTAAATACCCTGTGTTATCTAAAATAATATGTGATACTTTCACTATTCCTATATCAACTATGAGTCAACATTTAGTACAAGTGGATGTATTCTTGATTAATAATGAAGTATATTAGGTACAAAGACTGTGAATGTTTTGATTTGTGCACAAGATTGGTTACAAGATCAGGTTGATGACAATTTACTTATTATTAATGCTTTTAAGCATATTTTTGCATTGCTTATTTGATTTTTTCGTTAGATGATTCTGATTTGCCTACACCATTTCCTAAAGAGGAAGCACCATTTGCAAATGCATATATTGAAACTGAATGATAAATTAGAGGTATATATTCTTTTGTACTTATCTGTTTTCTTTACATCAATTAAACCTATAGTTATTTGTGTCTAAGATGTTTTTTAATTAAAATTTTCATTGGCATAATGCAGGTTAATTTGATAGCATTATCCTCAGGATCTCAATATATGGTCAACATATTTGAAGTATATATCCAAATAGAAAGAACATATCCATTGTGGCAAATGGAGGCATTGAAAGAAAATTTTTGGAAGCTTGTACTATATGGTGATTTTTTTTGTAGTAAAGTTGTCAAGGATGATTCATCAAGTCTCTTGTTGCATCAACGAACAGCAGCCAAGTGCAATTTTTAGAAATTTAAATTTGCATGCTCTAGAGAATGAAGTTTGAAGATGTAGTGTAATTGATATATTGACAATTATCACGAGTCAGGTTTGGGCTAGTGTGATGTTAAGATTGGGTTTAGCTCATTTGGTATTTATTGTATATTTTTCGTACATAAATCGGATTTTGGATCATATTTGCACATAGCTTAAAAGTCATAAATCAGATTCAGATGGATTCACATATAACTTAAAAGTCAGATTCAGATTGGATATAACTTAAAAATTCGGATTCGGATCGGATTCTTATATAACTTAAAAATCGGATTCGGATGTAGATTTTTCACATTCAGATATGGTATAATTTTTTCCATCCGAATTCAAATCCATTTATGAACCCAAATATATGAATATTCAAAAAAATAGATATGATAAAAGGTATATCCGATCTGAATCGGATCCGTTGACATCCCTAGACAGAGCTCATTTTTTTCATCTCTCACTTTGTCTCACTTTAGAGTTGTAGTTCACCCTTTCTATCTGAACTGGCATCACTAAAGTTAGTAGCAGTGGCAACAAACATCTCCTTACTCTTTCTTTGTGCTTCTTTAGTGTTCTATCTCCCTCTCGTTCTATTACACTTCCAATGAACGAATCACCTGACCACATAATACATGCCAAGAATGGCACCTTTTTTAGCCCATACTCGTTGGCGCCTCTTACCCCGACCAAGTTGAAGAAATGGACCCAGACCCTATTTGGACTAAACTCCGCAAAGACCCATGATTCAGACCTCAGCCCCCTCATTCATTTGAATCTTTCACTTGACAAAGGTGCTCTAGGGTAGCTAAACCCAGCATGCAAAGGGGCAGTCCAACCGAAGCCAGCATGCAATGCGGCAGCCAGAACAACCATATCATGCTGGCCATGGCCCATGCATGGCCCTGTCAAGCTCAGACAGTTGTAGGCAACACACTTGCCAAATGGCCAGCATTGTCGAATGGTGCACTTGCATGCTTACCATGTGTCCGCTTGTTTGCACCTTGTATCCAATGACTATAAGGCAGCCACATCAAGTGCTTGGGGGCAGGGGCGGAGCCAGGATTTCGTTTAGGGACGGGCCAAAAAATACAACCTCAAATTTGGGTAGGGCCAAAATGAATCTAAATAAAAAAATACATTGAACAACTAATTTTTTTTTTATTTTTTTAATGTAATTTTTTTTCAGCTACTTAGGGGCGGGCCACAGCCTAGGCGGGCCCTCCCCTCCCTCCGCCCCTGCTTGGGGGGTTGAGTTGAACGTTAGGGGCCTATCTGGGCCTGATTTGAGAGGATAGGCTAGGCCGTGTATGAGCCAGTCGAAGGTATAACTTAAGAAAGTAAGGCTGGTGCCAACGTTGATGCATGCAACCCATTCCTCTTTCAATGGAAGGTTTTAATTTGTCAGCCATGACCAACGCACCTCCTTTTCCTATATCTTTTTGTTGTCTTCTGGTTCCTATTTTTCTTTGTATCCATGATTTTGCTATGTCATTAGTGGCATTTCCTTGTCATCTTTCTGCCATGATATATGGGCAGAAACCTCTGCCTTAGGATGAGAATGATTGTCTTCTTCCACTTTTACTATTATTGGGATCATGTTTATGTGCATAAAGCACCATATAATGTTGAATTTCACCTTCATGTTGATTAAGCATCTTCAAGGTTTCATGACTTGTAGCAGTGGGATAGTATGCTTATAGGTAGGAACTGGTGGTTTGAAGATCGATGTCACAAATGATTCATACCTTGAGGGATTTAATGAACTTGCTCATGTTTTTTCCACCTCTTACAAGAACTTCTAGTTCCAAAGCCTAGTTGTGTTGTTTCTAACTTGGGTGCTCAACTGTTGTAAATATATTTATTTTTAAGAATACTGGTTTTGTATCTTTGATGAGATGATGAACATGGTTTCAAAAGAGCTTTCTTGAAGGGAAGATGTTGCCATACTAAAAAGAATTCACTTCTTTTATCACATACCTAGAACGTCAAAGCTTTGGCTCACATTTTCACTAAAAGAATCAAGCCATTGTGAGCTTTTTCTTGAAGGAAGGACCAGATCATGTAAGGGATCAGATGAAGGGGTTACTGAAGAAGATTCTTGAGGAAAATGGGATTCACTGTATACTGTCCTACCCATACATGCTACAACAAATTGGACAGGTGAAAACAATGCATGAGTCCATTACAGAGTTAAGTTTATCAATCTATCCCATCCAAACTTGCCTCCAAAGAATGGGGTAGAGGCATTCAATACTGCAAGTGGATCCAAACCAGAGTTGCTACACCAGTTTTAAACATGGAGTCTGTGAAGATCTGCTTGTGAAAGAATTGAGCGAGCGCTGGTCGAGATTAAGGAAAGGAAGGAGAGAGTTGGGAGCCGAGTGAGAGAAGGGAAATAGAGAGAAAGAGAAGAGAAGAGAGAATAGCTTCATACTTTTCCATTGATATTTCACGCTTATAAACAAAAAATTTGTACAAGATTTCAACAACATTTGGCCCATCTTATCCCACAACTTTCAAGTTTATCCAATGCTGCAGCTTCACATGAGTTCATCCAAATCAAATCCTTAAGATAAAGAGATAAGTAGTGAATAATTAGAGATGAGATAAGGAAAATTTTTTTAACACTCCCCCTCAAACTGAGCGTAGAGATTTCTTACACTCAGTTTGGATAGAACATGGTTAAATGATTCCTTGCCTAAGGCCTTAGTGAATAAGTCTGCCAACTGACCTTTGCTCTTAATGTAACTGGTTCTCACTAGACCTTGATTTATTTTTTCTCACACCCCATGACAGTCTAAATCTATATACTTGGTACGTTCGTGAAAAACTGGATTGGCTGCAATATGCATGGCAGTCTGATTTTCACAATATAGATTTGCCGGTTGTGAATGTCTCACACCTAGATCCGACAACAGGAATTTAACCAAGTCGCTTCACATACTGCATTTGTCATTGCCATGTATTCTGCTTCTACAGAAGAGCGAGATACTGTGGGCTATTTTTTTGTCTTCCATGAAATTAGAGAATCACCAAGGAGAACACAATAACCAGTTACTGACCTTCACGTTTTATGGCACGCCGCCCAATTAGAGTCACAGAATACACTCATTTGATGATTTGTTTGTTTACTAAGGAGAATGCCTTGTCCTGGCTTCAACTTGATATACTTGACCACTCTTAATGCAGCTTGAAGATGCATCTCACGTGGTGTTTGCATGAAGCGACTTAACAAGTAAATTGCAAATTGAATATCAGGCCTTGTTATACTTAAATAGATTAGTCGTCCTACCAACCTTCTATACGTAGTTGGATCTCTTAGCAACCAACATTGTGTGGAGTCGAGTCTGTGCTTTTGTTCCATTGAAAATTCCACTGGCTTGGCACCCATCATACATGTTTTGCTTATAATTTCGAGAGCATGCTTTTGTTGCGAAACATAAATTCTTGCATTTGAACGGGCAAATTCTAAACCCAAAAAATATATAACAGTACCAAGATCTTTCATACAAAATTTCTGACATAAAAATTGCTTAAATTTATCAATCTGCTCCTTGGTGTTGCGTGTAATAATAAGGTCATCCACATAAACAAGAATGACAACAAAAAATTGACCTTGTTTGTAAGTGAACAATGTGTGATCGGCCTTTGATTGATTAAATCCAAACTCCACCAATGCCAACAACAATTTGTGAAACCAATTTCGAGAAGACTGTTTGAGACCGTAGAGAGATTTATGTAGTTTACATACTAGATTCTCCCTTTACGGTCATATCCTGGTGGAACTTTCATATAGACTTCTTCAAGTAAATCGCCATGAAGGAAGGCATTATTCACATCCATTTGGTATAGTAACCAATCATTTGCCACAACGACTAAAAGTAAAGTTCAGACAGTTACCACTTTTGCGACTGATGCAAATGTTTCATTGTAGTCCAGTCCTTCCTGTTGGGAATAACCTTTGGCGACCAGTCGTGCCTTGTATCGCTCAATAGTACCATTTGATCTGAACTTGATTTTGTAAACTCATTTACAACTGATGGGCTTAAATTCTTCTGGCAAAGTGGTCATGGTCCAAGTGTTTTTTTCCTTTAGTGCACTAATTTCTGATTGCCTCTCGCCACTCCTTATGTCCAACCGCCTCTTCAAAGGTTTTCGGTTCAGATGTGGATACAATGACTGCTAAGAAATGAGTGTTAAGGAGAGAAATGAGAATGTGAAATAAAGTTAGTGAGAGAATACCTTCTGCCTTTCTTTTCACTGGACGTCAAGGTACCATTGATCGAGGGAGCCGAAATAAGAGAGCAATAGAAATCCCGCATCCAAGTGACTGGCCGTTTTAGATGAGTGGATCTTCTTAATGATTCGGCGGGCACTGGATTGAGGTGTTGAACATCCTCGCTTGATGACTCAGGTAATGGGTCATTTTCATGATCAATGGACATATTTGATGGGTTATGATTTGGTTCAGGTATAGGTGTATTTGGGCTGTTGTTATCATGAATAACGTTATCTAAGGGACTAGCTTCGTCAACTTGGATAATTGGCAAAGGCAATACGGGCAAACTTTTGTTTTCTCTTACTTATTGGAAGGGCAAAATATTTTCATTGAAAATAACATCTCGACTAGTAAAAAGCTTTTTACTTTTTAGATCATATACTTTGTATGCATTCTGTCTTTTAGGGTAACCAAGAAATATGCATTTATGAGCTCTAAAATCCAATTTATCTCTAGTGTGGTCATTGTTTTTAACATAACAAAGTGATCCAAAAATATGCAAATGATTGAAGTTTGGTTTTTTCTTAAACAATTTTTCAAATGGTGGCTTTCCTTTCAAAACTGGAGTTGGGATGCTGTTGATTAAGTAACCTGTTGTTAAAACACACTCTCCCCAAAAACCTTTCGGTAAATTTGCATCAAAATGCAATGCTCTAGCAATTTCTAAAAGATGTCGATGTTTTCACTCTACTACTCCAATCTGTTGTGGAGTAGTGACACAACTGTGTTGTTGTAAAGACCTTGCATTTGAAAGAAAGATTTTATCACATATAAAAAAAATGAGACCCATTATTTGAGCGCACATTATTAATACAGACTCCAAACTGATTTTTAATCATGACAAAAAACATTTTCATGAGATGAAATGTTTCATGTTTATGACTCATTAAAAAAAACCCATGTAGACCTTGTATAGTCATCAAATATACTAAAAAAATAATGTGCTCCAGTAAGAGTGGACTGAGTATACAACCCTCAAATGTCACAGTGTATTAATTCAAAAGGATTTGATGTTTCAATACTACTTAAATCAAACTTCAAACGAGTTTGCTTTGCACAATGACAAACATCACAACAAATTTCTTTATTCAAATCACAATTTAAACCTATATATTCAAACCGAGAAAGAGAAAGATGACTGAACCGCCTATGCCAGAGATCTTGGGAAGGGGACACGGTAAAGCAGCTTGTGGATGAAGTTATTGGATCGAGTTCATATATTCCTTCTTCTTTACCCTGACCAGTTAGGTAAGTTAACATCACTGGATTGATGAACAGTTATTGTATGTTCATTAGGTAAGTTTATAGGTACTCCGCAATTTGTTGGTTTTTGAAGTAGAGAGCTATCAACACAAATGTGCCGACTTGCTCCAGAATCAATAATCCAAGAAATACAAGATGAACATATATTACCTACAAAATTGATAGAGGCAGACAAAGTTCTAACAAATGATAAGAGTTTATGATACTCATCCATAGTGAATGAAGGTACAATTTCCTTAGAAGATTGACCATTACTTCCAGAGACACTAGTACCATCGCTTGCATGGAAGTCCACTGGCCTTTGATTATGAATGGTAGCTACAACAAGTGGTGTTTGAAAATTGGGATCAGATATCACCTGGAACTCTCATAGATATTAGTATCTTCTGGTCTATCAATGTTCTTCCCTGTCGATGCCATGATTGCTTGCTATCTCGTCGCAGTTGACACTTTGGACATCGTTGCTCCCTTCACAGAGGTCGGATTCGGACGTGCCTAGGCCCGTCGGAATCTTGAGAACTTTAGGCCCTAGCAGCGGCAGTAGCAGGGTCCGACTATTTGCAGCAACAACTGGTCCCTCCAGGCTCCTCTTCGGCAATGCGTCATACACCAATGGACAGCAGTCAAGGACAGATAAAACAGAATAGGGAGAAGGCAAAGTGGAACACATTTATCAAACGCAGATCAGATGAGGATCTGATCAGCCCTGTGAGTGCAGATGATAGACTCTCCAGCAGTAGGATTCTGTCAAGTCCTGCGTCTGCAGCCAGCCGACAGTGATGTGCTTCCTTGGCTGGCTCGTATCTCCTTGTAGGTTAGGCAGAATGGCTCGTTCTCAGGCTTGCAGGAAAGTTGAGAACTCCAGGAACGTGGCACACCAGAAAGAGGGTGATCCGGCATTTGAGGGGTCCAACAGCAGTGGATGAACAGAGTCTGGTTCGTTGTCGTCACAGGGGTTGCTCCCTATCTCAGTCGAGAGACAAACAAGGCTTTGCCGATGCGTTGCTCTTTAGATACAACTCCAAACAAAGCGAGTAGGTAGTAGCTAGTTAGAACCGTAAGGAAGAGAGGAACCTAACAGTACCAGACTCACAGATATTTGACGGTGGAGTGCTGGAGAAAGGCCACCAAATTAGATTGTCTCTTTGGATAACGCAGGCCAAATTATCTGAGAATGCCGGTGGTCAGTCTCTTGTTTACAGTTGCTTTTCTACTCGCCCACAGCTCGGTTCTGAGAATGCAATGGCTTTTTAGAAAGTTAAGGATGTCAAACACGTTGGGGAAACCAAGAGAGAGTGAAGGTACAACGGATTTGAGTGGCAGTGAACACGGAATAAGAACTGCTCTCATGACTGTCGTAGGTACTATCGTTTGAGCTCGCTGAGGATAGGGTCAGCTTCTCCAACCTGTTGCTTCCTGCTTACAACTTTGACTTAAGCGAGCTATGATTCATTGGAACCGAGAGGATGTTGGTAATGCAATGGTTGCTTTTCATGAAAACCCAAAGGTTGGATCTTAATATACGAGGCAAAGAGTAGAGGATAGTCTGCTGTCGCAGGTACAACAGCGCACAACAGACAGATCTCATTGAAATGAAAATAATAAGGAAGAAAAATTGTTGAAGAAAACCTCCAAAGAAGTTCGGACTTGTCCCCTCGCATGGGGAATGCAAGATGCCAGAGTCAGACGAAGGACTCCGAAGAGGCCTTCCTCCAATGAATCACAAAACCGCCGGTGCTTGGCTTTTATAAAGCTCGCAAGAGGCAACTCAACATCAACTCTTGAAAAAAACAGTGTCAGGATCTTGCTGGCCTTTCCTCGATGATGTGCTCTCATACCATGTGAAAATCAGCTTGTGAAAGAATTGAGCTGAGTGCTGGTTGGGATTAAGGAAAGGAAGGAGCGAGTTGGGGGCCGAGTGAGGGAGGGGAAATAGAGAGAAAGAGAAGAGAAGAGAGAATAGCTTCATACTTGTCCATTGATCTTTCACACTTCTATACAAAAATTTGTACAAGATTTCAACAACATTTGGCTCATCTTATCCCACAACTTTCGAGTTTATCCAATGTTGCAGCTTCATACGAGTTCATCCAAATTAGATCTTTATCGTTAAGATAAAGAGATAAGCAACAAATAAGGAGGAGATGAGATAAGGAAAATCTTTTTTAACAGTCGCCATATGAAAAATTGTTTGGCATCAAAATTGAATATGGCTATATGATTAGAGCATTTGGGTGTCAGTGCTACCCAAAAGGGATTATGCAAACCAGAAGCTGGACCCAAGATCGTTGTTGTGTGAATTTCCTTACACACAGGTATAGGTGCCTGCACATAAAAGCAGGACAAGTATATATATATGTATGTATATATATATATATATATATATATATATATATATATATATATATATATATATATATATATATATATATATATATATATATATATATATATATATATATATATATATATATATATATATATATATATATATATATATATATATGTATATGCATTGTGTTTTTGATGAGCAAAGCTTCTTTTTCAAAAGACCAACTGACAGAGCTGATGGAACATATGAAAGTGGACATGAAACTTGGTTTCCTGCTGATAAAAGGACATGTAAAGATTCAAATGATCAAATGCAAAAGCTGGATACAAGGCCTACACTAACAAAAAGTGAAACAAACACAAATGTGTGGGGTGAATGAAGTAAATAATGATGGTCAAAATGATACCATCACAAATTCATGTGAAAGTAATGTAGAGGGCAATAGTCAATAAGAAAATCAGTCTCAAGGAGCCAATCTATCAGAAATTCAGTAAACAGAAACTGGTTACCAGAATTAAGACCCAACCCTCTACCTTGAAGGAAAATTTAAACACATTCAATGCACGAGATAGTTACACAATCATACATTATTTGCTTTTGTAAATTACTACCAAAAGGACAAGTTTCGTCCTAGAGGTTATAACTCATGCAGGTTGGTTTGCAGAAATGAGAGAGATGATGAATGCAATCAATGCTACACAAAAGTCAAATTTTCTTCCACGGGATCCAACTATGCATCTGACTTGGTGCCATGGGTTTTAACCAAAATTAAAGTTGATGGACAAGTCACATTGCAACCTTTTATTTCGGCTGTCAGCCATGCTTTCACAAAGAAAGATTTAGGAAATGTCCATCATTTCATAGGTGTCATGGTGAAACAAGAACAGGATATTATATTGTCCTACTGGACCAGATATGCAAAGAAAATTCTTCAATGGGTAAACCCAGCAACACACTGATGGGAGATTCCCCCATATTCCAATCATCAAATTCTATTCTTCCAAGTTTCAACGTTCTATAGAAGCATAGTGGGAAGTCTAGCATATTTGACTTTCACTCGCCTTGATTTTGGTATATAGTGTAAATTTTGTGTCTAAATGTTCACACCCATCCCACGCTAGCTATGCAGGAATGGCCGCACAAATAAATAGAATTTGGAATTGATTTTGGTTGGGAAAAATTTTAGAAAAATGAGATCTGCCCATCAATACAAGGCTCAACTGTTGCTGCCACCTTTAGAAAAGTAATGGGAACAAGCCCTTACCACAGTTCAAGATCATTCAACCAAAAAATACATCAGCTCTTTTAGCAAGAAGAAAGATCTCTATACAGAAAAGCATTTTTCACATCCAATTGAAATAGCGGTCACTCTCACTAGACAACAAGAGATATAATCAGTCGAATAGTGCCCAATCGAGCCAAGGGCGAAAAAGTCTCAAAGAAGTCAATGCCATAAGTCTGTGTATATCCTTTAGCAACAAGACGTGCCTTGTGTCGTTCAACTGAACCATCAGAATGATATTTGATGGTGAACACCCATCTTGAGCCAATCACATCGCAGTGTATCAGTGGATCCACCAAATCTCAAGTGTTCCATGAGATAAGAGCATCTATTTTCTCCTGCATGGCTTGCCTCCTCCGTGAATCTAACAGGGCTTGATGGTGAGAAGATGGGATAATGTGACTAGATAAAGCTCGATCAAACTGCACCAAACTTGTACTCAGACTGTCAATAGAGGCAGAATTAGAAATTGGATGTAGTGTGTAGTGTCGTTTGCCCTTGTGAATGACAATAGGGAAATTATCTGCAGAGTGGTTATCATTTAAATCTGAGTAAGCCTTATCAATGGAGCTTACCTCTTGAGAGGACAATGGTGGGCAGTTGGTAGAGGGACCGAGACGACGAGTGTAAACTAATGGAGGATCAAGAAAACATTCACGTGACATAGGCTGAGATAGAGGGATTGACTCGAGTGACACTGGTGGAATAGGAAGAAGAACAAGTACAGGAATCTCAGATGGAAAAGGGCTCAAAGGGAAAAAATAAGGACGAGACTCAAACAACGTAACATCCACACTGATAATGTCTTTCTTGGTCTAGGGATCAAAACACTTATATACTTTTTGATTGGCTGAGTAGTCAGTAAATACACATTTGATGGCTTAGGCAGCAAGTTTACTTTTGTTTGGAAAGAGGACATGAGTGAAGCAGGTGCATCCAAATACTTTGGGAGGTAAATCAAATAATGCGTGATCTGGATATAAAATTTGAATGGGAATACACTCTTGGATGGATGAAGAGGTAATCTGTTAATGAGATATCATGCAGTAAGAATAGCATTATCCAAAAAATAGGCAGGCATGTTAGAATACAACATGAGGGTGTTTGCCACATTTTGGAGTTGTCGATGTTTGCGTTCGGCTACACCGTTTTGTTAGGACGTGTAAACAAATATATTGAGGTCGAATTTCATGGTTGGCATAAAATTGAAATAGAATGGAAGACTTGAATTTAAGAGCATTATCAATGCGAAATTTTTTGACAATGAAATCAAACTGAGTTTTTATTTCCTTGACAAATTTCTGAAGAATACATATAACTTCAAATCTATTCCGTAACAAGAATACCCAACTGACTTTAGTTAAATCATCAACTAAAACAAGATAATACCAAAAACGCAAACAAAAAGGAACCCGACTAGCACCCCGTACATCCACATTAAGGAGATTAAACAGACTTTGACTAGATGGACTCTGACTCGAAGGAAAGCTGCTCCGTGTATGCTTGCCTATCTGGCAAGCATCACATAAGGAGGACTCTGATGTAGAAATGTCTGGAAACATGCGATGAAGTTTGGGTACTGATGGATGACCCAGTCTGAGATGTCACTGGAAGAGAAGTCTTCAAGGGAAATGAGGATGCAACAACATCTCTGGGACTGGAAAGAGAGACCCTCACGCTTATGGCTGCCACCAATCATCTTTCCAATTAGTAAATCCTGAAAAGAACAAGAAGCAGGGTAAAAAATGACTCCACATTGTAAGTCAATAACCAGGTGCTTAACAGATAATAAGTTAATAGGAAACTGAGGAGCATATATCACATGTGTAATAATGCCTAAGTATGGAAGATAGATAACACTGCTGCCCAAAACAGGTGATAGTCTACCATCAGCCACTCTGACATGTTGTGGTGTAGAGAATCTGATTAATGATGAAAAATTTTGTAGTTGATTACAATAGTGCCTAGAAGCACCAGAATCTATCATCCACATCATAATTAGGTCATTGGTAGGAGCACCAACAGAGAAAGCAGAGTCTATTACAGTAGCATTGGCAGATATAGAGGCCAACCTCTGAGTAGAACCATATCATATTCATCCTTACTTAAGTTAAAAGAATATAACATGGATATAGAAGGATCAGTAGAAGACTCAACCATAGATATTGTTGCCTTGGAATGGACTGTTTAGGATGAAGAAGGACCATTGCCTGCAGCGATTCTACCTCCACCACATCCAGAGGGACCAATAGAACAGAGATGAGGATGCTTGTCCCAACAACATTCCTCTAGATGACCCAGTTTGCCACAAAATGTGCATTGAAATCTGCCTCGTCCTACACCATGGCCTACACCATGTCCTCTAGCTCCAATATAAAGACTATGACCATGTCCACCAGATATCACAAGTGTAGAGACCAGTGTATCATACATAGGCTGAGAAAGAGTGACTACGAGATGACTCAACCTATTATATGTGTCTGCTAACTCAGGAAGATCACTGCATGTGAGGATTTGAGGCTTTGCCACAACAGTGCTCTGAAAATAACCCAGGTAGGAACTTAGCTATCATACCAGTCTCAAACTGTGATGCACAACAGTGTTGGCAAGGTGGACAAAGAGCTTTTAACCGTTCATATGCAGCAGTTAGTGTAGGGAAATATTTAGATAGGTCTTGATCCTCATGTTGTATGTTGCATAGCTCCTATTCCGATTGTAGAATCTTAATGACATTAGTAGCATGAGAGTATGTCTTCTTCAAGAAAGACCACATATCTTTGGCCTTGGTATAATATGTAATTATTGAAGCTATATGAGACTCCACGTTGTTCATAATCCAAGACATAACAATATAATTGTCTTCATCCCACACAACATATTTTTCTTTTTTCTCAATAGGCTCATTCTCCTCAAGAACATATTTTTTCTATGAGCAGCCACAGACATTATGAACACCCTAGACCATATTTTACAATTTGAACCATCAAGCTTAACCATGGTTCCATAAGGAATTTCCAGCCATCTTGTATTTAGTAGAACCTTCAGATTTACTATTTTCAGCCATAGTAAATAAAGAAGACCCAACTGGCGCACAAGTTAAAAGTCTTGGGTGTAGTAGTTACCCACATATTTGAAATGTACATGGACCCACACGTGATAAATTAGGAGCCCAAACAATTAAATGTATCTTTATTGGCTAATCTAGAAACCGAAAAGGCAACAAATACTTTGATCCATTGACTCAAAAAGAGTATATCAATGCGGATGCCACATTCTTTGAGTCTCAGCCTTATTATAATCCGTCTCATACCTCTACTGGGATGCCACCATCATCTAACCCACTACCTATTCTTCCTATTCCTTTGGAGTCATTCCCTTTTGAGTCTCCTTCTAGAGATTTTCCTACGTAGTGTCCAAGTTTCATGATCGTCCGCTCGTCTACACATGTCGACATGACCCTTCTCATGTTCTTTCACCAACCACTTCTCATGAGGTAAGTATATTTGAAGTGAGTAGACCTAGTCCATTTGATTCCTGTTAGGACTTATCTATTGCTCTTCATAAAGACAAGCGACTATGTACACTGCATCCTATATCTCATTTTGTTTCTACTGACAATATTAATAAAAGTATGCAACAATTTATTCAAGCTCTGGCTGCTCATGCAGTTCCTACTTATTACCAACAGACTTTGTTAGATAATCAGTGGAGACAGGCTATGCAAGATGAGCTGGATGCATTAGTTCAGCAAGGCACCTGGAAACTTGTTGATCCTCCTCCTGACTGTGACATTGTTGGCTCCACGTGGGTATTCACATTAAAATATAATTCTAATGATTCTATGAAAAGATACAAAGCTCGGTTGGTTGATAAGGGCTACATGCAAACTTATGGGGTTGATTTCTTTGAGACTTTCTCTTCTGTTGCTCCATTGGGAACCATTCGGCTTATCATCTCTGTGCCAATACACCATGACTAGAACATGTATCAGCTTGATGTTAAAAATGTCTTTTTATACGGTGACCTCGATGAGACTATCTATATGCAACAACCACCGGGGTTTGAATGACAAGAGAAGTGTGGAAAAGTGTGCAAACTGAAGAAAGTTATTTATGGACTCAAGTAGAGTCTTCATGCATAGTTTCACGAGTTCTCTGATGTAGTCTGAAAGTGGGGCTTTGCCAGATTCCCTCTTGATCATTGTCTGTTTATCAAGAAGACTTCTAGGGGTATGACCGTTCTAGTGGTTTATGTTGATGATATTATCTTGACAGGTGATTTCGATAAAAAAAAATTTGATACAAAGTTGTTTCTTCAAAACACTTTGTGATGAAAGATCTTCGTCCATTACGATACTTCTTGGAAATAGAGGTTGCTCACAACAGGGAGGGTGTAGTTCTCTCTCAACGAAAATATGTTCTTGATTTATTACAGGACACCGGGATGCTAGGAGCTGAACTAGCCAATCTACCTATGAATCCACGCATACATCTTCATGATGACCAATCAGAATTAGTGTATTCTCGATCATATAGATCCCTTATTCGAAAGCTCCTCTATGTTATTGTGACAAGACCAGACATTAGCTTTGTAGTGGAGAAGCTAAGCCCGTTTATTGAAAAACTCAGGAAAGTTCATTGGATGCGGCTTTAATGGTGGTCAAATATCTGAAATCATCTCTTGGCAAAGGGCTTTTGTTCACAAAAGGCAAAATCCTGGAAGTGGAAGCCTATAGTTATGCTGTCTCACTCGAGGACGAGAAATCTACCATAGGATTCTGTTTAATTGTGAGAGACAACCTTATATCTTGGAGAAGCAAAAAACAAGGTGTGGTATCAAGATCTAGTGCAAAATCTGAGTATAGAGCTATGACTCAAACTGCTGTTGAAATGACTTGGGATAAATCCATGCTATCTAGCCTAAGTGTGTCGATTCCGCTTCTCAAGATGCATTGTGACAATCGAGCAACCACATACATTGCAAACAATCCAGTTTTCCATGAGAGGACTGCCATTACATTCGAGATCTCGTTCAAGGAGGAACCATTGCTACTAATCATGTACCATCAAAAGATCAAGCTGCAGATGTCTTTACCAAAGCTCTTCCTATTGTTGATTTCTCTAGACGTTGTGACAAACTGAATATGTTTACTATGTATGCTCCAGCTTAAGGGGGAGTGTTGAATTAGAAGAGTTTATGTTTCTAGGTGGCTTTTTTTAATATTTAATAGTTATTTTTCCATGAGAGGACTGCCATTACATTCGAGATCCCGTTCAAGGAGGAACCATTGCTACTAATCATGTACCATCAGAAGATCAAGCTGTAGATGTCTTTACTAAATCTCTTCCTATTGTTGATTTCTCTAGATGTTGTGACAAACTGAGCATGTTTAATATGTATGCTCCAGCTTAAGGGGGAGTGTTGAATTAGAAGAGTTTATGTTTCTAGGTGGTTTTTTTAAATATTTAATAGTTATGAGGTCAGTTTAAACATTTCCATATTTTTTGTTGATGTAATTTGTAAATCCCTTTTCTACCCTAATCTCCTTATTATGAAGATTAGGGTTAGTGAATGAATAAGTTTGTCTCTCTCAATAATCTCTTTATTGTGGAGATTAGGGTTAGTGAATGAATAAGTTTATCTCTCTCAAAGACTGCCGGCTGTAACATCCTAAACATTGATTCTACATCCCCTATCACCGAATAAGGATCTGCTTCTACGTGGACTTACACAGTACAAAGAGTCAAAGGAAGCTCATGCTTTTGCCATCCTTCATCAATGTGGCTTGAAATTTTTGTGCCACCAAATCTGGCATGCAGCCTGTGAGTGTATCTAGCAAAGCATTCAATAATACATACGTTTGATGCTGCTCCTCTTTGTTCAAATGATGACCTTTGCAACTCTAGAAGATTGATTTTCCAAATCCCAAACTAACTCTAATTCCAGTTTACCTTCGTGTAATCGTGTGGCTTCAAGAACTGAGGTTAATTCCCAAGACAAAATGTTAAATCTTCTTCTATTGTAAAAAAATAAGTTGAATCCAAATTTCCTGAAATTTCCATGTTCTTAAAAAATACAAATACCATGCTTCGCGGCTCCATTACAATATTGGATTTATGAATTCATCATTCTAGATGAGATTACATAATTCTTGTCTTCCTTTCTCTACAGTTAGACGCATACCCCTTCTGCAGCAATAGTATATTTGAGGTAGGAAGCTCCATAAGACAGGATCTTTCCACTCCTCTTTTGGTTTTACCTGAACACGTGTGCATCGGTCAGCATTAGCAACTCTTGTCGTTTGTTCTTAACAATGGCAAAAGACTGGGATAAACAGGAGTTTTGGTCTTCATATCAATAATCTTAACTTTGACTAACAGGTTCAAAAACATTGCATTTCCCTTTCTCATGCACCATAAAGAAAAATTATGTCAAACGACCCAATTGCATAGATATATTAAATAAGATGAGTATTACGTAATACTTAGTATGGAGTTTACTTCTCAACTTGCAAGTTGTAAAGGAAATGTAATTAATAAACAACGAATCAAACTTGGGAAAATCATAGCGCCCTAGCAAGCCTGCTCTGAGAGAAGAGTCAGCAACGATTTGAATTATCAGGAAGATGATACTATTTTATGGCTACATGAAGACATTCATAAATAATCTAAAAGGCACCATACAATGAAGATATGGTAGAAAAATATATGCTTTTATTTGCACCAAATCCTAAACCACAAACAGTGAAACAGTACCTGCTGCTATAATGGCTGATGATATAAAGACCCCAACAACTCCAAACAACATGATGGTTAGGAAATTATGAAAGAATTGTTTCTTCTTCACTTGGAACCTATAAAACACGTGGGATTGAGAAAGCTTTAACTCATGTGTAGATCTCAAGCATAATAGCACAAACAGGACATGTTTCTGGGAACATAAACGAGTACCCTGCATTAAAGATTATCGGAGGGACAAGATATATAAAGAAAAGGTCCTGGTCAAATCTCAAAATGTGTGAACTAGCACCCTTGCTCCTCAGCAAAATGATAAGTCCAGTAACACATCCCTACCAAGGAAACAATGAAAGTATAACAAGCGTCAGGTTTATCCATCCATTCAAATGAGTTAAAAAGAGGGGGGAAAAACCAGAATTTCTTTCTTTTCTGGCTGATCAACATGCCAATCTTGCGAAAAGAAATTTCTGCGAAGAGTGATGAAGACAAACTTCAATCAGGTTTCGAGGGAGCAAACAAAAGTACGTTAAGTTTCACCAGCCATGTTAGAGTAACACCATCTCGCAATGTGTTGGGCGTAGAAATATATACGTGTGTATATGCACGTCTGTCTACAAGGTTGACAAATATCGCCATTTTTTTCAAGAAAATGCATGAAAAATGGAAAATAAATAAACAAGAAAAACGTCTTTGTTTAATTTTTTTTTTTCCATTTTTTCGAGTGTCGATTATGATTATAGAATAAAATTCGAAATCAATGTCCGTCGTTTTCGAATGTCCCAGATGCAGTACCTGTGCTTAGGGACGGAATTCGAGACGGGTTAAGGAATTTGTGTAGCAACTGACTACTAGAAAAGAGGCAAAAATGTCTTCCATTCCCCGTCTTCCGAGGTCATATATTCTGTCTGTGTTAGCGATGGCTGTTGTATAAACTTTACTTTAGATACCACGCTCTACCACTTAAAATGCAGAGACATCAATTTGAGACAAACTTCTTCAGGTACCTTTAACTCGGCCTCTAAACTACCATAAGAAAGGTTGCCTAATTTGAATAGGCTAAAGATGTGCACCTAGGCTGGTGTATTCGAATTCTCCAGGCCCTACGCGTTTCGTAACAAAACTCTATCATCATTTTCTTCTTCATCACAATAATTATTTTGCAAAACATCACCAGCAACGAATCGATTACAGAATAGGTAGGCATGATCACACAAATGACAAAGGATAGGCACAATTTAAAGAGCAGATCCAACTTTCGCCATCAACAGGAATAAAGGTAGGAATTTTTTATTATAAGAGCTGTACTCTAGTTTACAATTTTTAATAGCGGTTAATATATAATTCTCCAAAATTTTTATATAAGCTAAATATTTTTTTTAAATTGCTTTTTTTTTTGAAAAAATTTGAGGTGGCAGCCGTGGCCCTGCCGACGTCGTCTTGGTTCTGCCTCTGGCCATCCCGTCTAGGAGGGACCAACTGTAAATGTATGATACTCCTTCCACTTTAATCTTTCCGTTGAGCCTGATCTATCATGATACTCAAGCATAGAAGATGGTGGTAGGAGGAAGGTATTGTTCCATGGTAGCTCTGATACTCGGCAACGAAGATGGTGCTAGGAGGAGGAGTGTTGCTCCATGGTAGCTAATTGGCAGGATCTACCAAGCTACCAATCTTTGTCCTGGTATAAAGTGTAGTAGCAGTTTTTGTGATGCACGTGGTTCACTCTAACGGGGGCTAGAAATTTTTTGTTAAGAAGCACTGAAGTAGGACTCAAATTTAAATTTTAAACTTTAACGAGCACTTATACATAAATGACTAAAAATTATGCAATATCAATGTGAAAATGAGATAATTTTTATAGGATGGTGTGAAGAATGATCCACATAAAGCCCTACCTGCCTTCACTATTGCCCCGCTCAAATTTTTTTGATGTAGGCGTACCTTGTATAATGTTTGATGTAAAGGGAAGGGAAGTGCAGTTTAGGACACACCAATCTTCTCTGTTCACTCAGTGTTACACATATCAAAATTTGTTGCTGAAGAACAGTAATTAAATTCGTATTATTTTCAGTTTATAGTGAAATGATTTATATATGGTGACTTTAGTGACGATTTATTGACATTTTTCCAATAAAATTTTAAATTCTAATCATTGAGCAACTACCCAACACGCGGCAACATCGACGAAGAAGACATCCAGCTACGACAACTATCCGTGACCACGTTCCCAATTGTTTGGAACTGATTCAAAGGCTAGGTAGACAGCATGGTCCAAAACTTAGACATCATCATTTATTTGTGTTTGTGGCCTAAAAAAAATATGTTTTCAAACCAAACCCCTAGATTACAATGTTCATAAGCCGTATGAAAATTTATTTTAAAGAAAAAAGGAACAAGTCCATAGTATTATGTCATATATTAACTACCAAATTGATAAAAACTATACAATAAAACGTTTAGAAATATGAGATTGAAGTGTAGAATGGAGCAAAAAAGACGACGCAATGTACCAAATGAGATGATTCTAAATGTTTTATTAGCTTTAAACAAACACGATGATATCAGAGTTGATCAAGTCCTAAACATGACCATTTTCTTTAAAAAAAAAAAAAATGGGTGGGTTGGCAGACCAGATAGCCCGTTGTTTGGTGAGAAATGGTTATGTGCAGAGGGTGTGCAGCATTTTGTGCATTCATGACATGGGGACCCTTGACCCACTTTGCTGGCACTTAAATAAAATGAGTAAACAGAGAAAAAGAGATCACATGCATGAGGAGGGGAGAAGGATTCAGATATCCATGTACTTTTCTTTTGAACAGTAAAACAAATCCCTTTCATCGACACTTGTTTTTGTTAAACGATTATTATAGACGGAGAACTAATAATGGGCAAATGATCGGCGTTTTTGTGTACGTCAAAGAGTGAGATTATCACGCCTAGCTAATTTCACTTCTAACATTTAAATGGTCTCATTTCTCGTATAAAACACTATGCGTCTCCAAAGAAACGATATTTTCAGATGTGTCAGATTGAATCTCCTTGGCTTCTATATCTCATCTTACATATTGTTCCGTGGTGGTCAATTCAAATAAGTATTTTTATTTTTCAAATTAAAGAACGAATTACCAAATCCCAGTAATAAACCTAGTCCCAACATTTCGCGCGTGCGCATGTTTTTGCAAAGGTACATATTTGTATATATGAATGAAGTTTGTAGAAACAACATCAAAATCTGATCTCTAAATAAGATTTCAAATAAGATTATTGTTGGAAAATCGACCATGTATATAATATGGTAGCTAGGCTTAGATTTCTTCTGCATCAATCAATAATATCCACTCTCAGAAAATCGTATATCTTCAGCTTCAGAATGCACGAGTACTAAATTTCTTGTTGGAAAATCGATCGATCACACTAACACGTGTAACGATGACAAATATCTTACTAAGGAACTAAACAGTAAAAAAAATTCAACCGTCATGGTTGCGTGAGTCAACGAACAAATTAAAGTCGCTACGGTTTACATATAGCTGATGCGCTACTGTTTCCAGCAAATCAAATCAAGCACGTAAGGGAGAAGAAAGAGGAGGCCTTACTATCAAAAGCGCGGCGAACGACTCCTTCACCCATCGGCTCTCCTGGATCAGGTGACCGATGACGATGCAGAGGCAAAGCACCGCCACGAACACCGATATCGACACCACGCGACTTCGATCCGCCCCGTTCAAAGCCCAATCCTGTAATGGAAGCATCGCTATAATAACTCGAGGAAATTAATCAAGAGCTAGCTACCGGTTCTTCTTCCTTCTCCTTCTTTTTCCTTTGCTGTAGGAGAAAATAACAGAGAGACGAAAAGGTCGAGCGGTACTGGGATCGGCCGGGAAAGGGGAAGATGAAGAGGCTGCAGATTCGTTGGCGGAAGATGGACCTTAATTTGCCGCCGCCATGCAAGGAGGCGGTGGAGCTAGCGCGCCTCATGGCTGTGGTCGTGGAGGGAGAAGGAAGAAGGCGGAGGATGACGCGGAGAGCGCAGTAGATTAACACATGGACGCAGCTAGCTACCTTCTTCTGCATGCGGCCACGCCCGCTGCCTCCGTCATCTCTTGCTCAATAAAAAGTGATGCTCTTAAACATAGGCATATTTTGTCGCTTGTGTTTTGCATGCTATAGGGGCCACGTAATTAATACCCTTGCAGTAGAGGCTGCTTCTGCTTCTTGCGATGCAAGAACCTACCGTATATGCAAATACAGACTGTTGTCTAAAAAATAGTACAAGCCGTAGCTTTTCTTCTTTCTTTTTTTATGTCGTTTATTTTTTCTTGATCCACAATATTTTGCATTTTCGATCATATTGGCTTAATTATTGAATTGTAATTGCATTTTATTATATTATAAAATTTTGCTTAGCTAGGTTTCTACCATTAAAATTTGTGAGGAGGTGATGGCTGAGCAATGCTAAGGTTCTGTATATAATATAACGCCCCATTGTTGAAATTTATTTGAAGATTGTTGGAAAATTTTGAGGAATTGAGAGAGAGAGAGAGAGAGAGAGAGATTAAAAGGTTAATTGAACTTATAAAAGGCTAAAATCAAGACCACTAGGGGCAGGCTGGGATATGTTGAACTGGTAGCCTAGGATCTTATAAATATCCAATATGCAAGTAGTTAAAGTTGATACCGTTGGTAGGAAAGCGAGTTCAAGCCTAGGGTCCTACAAATGGCAAACATATATACTTTGAGGGTACACTACAAGAAAATATGGTTTCAATGACGCATGAAAAGTATAACGTATTGAAAGTTGACTTTTACTGACGTTTGGAGCCAAATGTTTGTAAAGTCCAGAAGAGGACGTTAGTTAAAAGAAGCCTTCACCAGCAGGTGGAGCTATTGTATCGTCGAAGGTTCACTTTTACTGATGGGTTATGGTTCTCGGGTCGATGAAATTTTTGATGTTGAAGATTATCGATGTCCAACTAAGTGCATTGGTAAAAGTACATGTATTGATCTAATTTTTAGCAACATAAGGCATTCTCTGCATCGTTGAAACATTAATGACACAAGCATCGCACGTTACTGAAACTCTACTTTGATCGACATGTTGGCTATGGACCTTGCTAATGCCGTTTTCATTGACACGTCTGTGATGTGATGTTGGTAATGTTTACTGCATTATCATTACCTACGTTTCTAAGTAATGCCTTTACTGACGCGTCTCACGCGTCTGTAAAGGCTTCTGCGACTTACTACCTCTGCCTTAACCTTTCCTTTTCTTCTTTCTTCTTCCTTTTTCCTCCCACCAGCCTTTTCCTCCCACCTGCGATTTTCTGGTGTTTCTTTAGAGCAATATTTAAGTTGCCACACAAATTAAAGCTCTTTGAATGATTGAATAAAAAACCCCAAATCCACAATTAAAATAAATAAATTAAATCACCCAAATATGTAAGTACAAGGGCAAACAAAACAAAGAAGACAACGAGAGACGGAGGCCAGGCGGTGGCGATTCACAAAACTGAAAGTGCAGAGTTAAAGATCGGGCGACAATGGCATGAAGAGTTGCAAGCGATGAATCAACAGTAGAGTTGCACAGGTCACATGTACACATCCTCAATCGAACAAGTGGGAGCATGGTCACTAGCAGGAGTAGAAGCGACCTCATGCACAAGAGGAGAAGAGAGGAGGGAAGCAAAGCTGTCAGCCACAGGCAATGGCTTCTTTATGCTAGGGATGAAGAAGAGCGACACGTCATGGGAACGTTCTATAAATGTATCATCTGAAGACAATTCAAAGGCTAGAGCAGACCACGCTGAATTAATTCAGCACAATCTTACTAAGAAGGAAATCATACCTGCTACTAACAACTGCTCCATAGCTAGAGAAGATTGTGAAGAAGATCACGCTAAATTAATTCAGCGTGATCTCCACGAAAAGGAAATCAGGCCTGCTGTCAACAACCGCTCAACGGCTGGAGAAGATCATGGTCATGATCTTAACAATCAAGAAACAGAGTATCTCAGGGAAGGAAATTTAAGCGAAGAAAATGGTAACAAATCATCATTAAAGATGAGAGCAATCGTTACAGAGGATCAAAGTTTAAGGAAATTCAATCAACTCTGTAACAGTTCCTCCCAAAGTTGTGTATAAATATTATAATCAAGGGAACCCCACATCATCCATTCTTGGTGTGAGAGATAGTGGACGTAGGATTTTATCTGAACCACTTCAAAATTTTCTGTCTTGCATATTTTCTTTCATGGTATCAGAGCCTCCTCCGTGAGGAATTTTTTTTTCACACAAATCAAGGGAACGTGCTCTGGAAGAAGCCTGATCAGGCAGTAGACATTCAGACCATTGCATGCTGTTGTCAGACATTTTTCTGATCAGACTGTAAAATCCGATGCCTGGAGGCAGATCAGATCACAGATACTGTTCCATTACCTTCCTCACATCTCAGGGATCATTCTGGTGTAATTTGACGCCAAACGGAGCAGCATTGAGGGAGAAATCGATCACTGAGTCGGCAGGGATCATTTTGGTGTAATTTGACGCCAAACAGAGCAGCATTGAGGGAGAAATCGATCACTGAGTCGGGTGATCGAGTTGTTTCAAATAAGCTGCAGAACAGAGTGCTGCCAGTCAGAATCCGGCCACGATTTTGGCCGGCGTTGTCAGCTCTGGCGACAGCAGGGGTCGAGCAAGGGCTCGTTGGAATCGTCTATCTTAGGAATCTCCCTAAAAAATTTCAGAATTTTTGGAGCAGGCGTTGAGGAGATACAAATTTTTCTTTAGCAACTGGTTTTCAGGGGGTTCTACAAACGACCAGCGGCATATTAAACGTCTACAACATTTTCTTTAAGCTCTACTTTATGGCTTCCGGCGCATCATCTTCCTTCATAAGAGCAACTAAGTATCCATACCCTTCCACGGTTAATGTTGCAAATTTCATCTCTATCAAACTCTCTCATACAAATTACTTGCTTTGGAAAACCCAAGTGCGCTTATTGAAAGCCAAGACATGATGGGATTTATTGATGGACAAGTTTCCAAGCCGACCTCCACCATTGAAATCATTGAAGAAGGTGAGGCTCGCTTAGTTCAAAATTCAGAATTCCTGGCCTGGAAAAAATCTGTCTGTCTTCTTAGAGGGTGGATCACTGGATCACTCTCAAAAGAAGTATAGGGGCTTGTGGTCGGACTCCAAAGCTCTGTCGATGTTTGGAATGCTCTCATTAACGTCTTTGCTAGAGAATCTAAAGACCGGGAATTTCTGTTAAACATAAAATTACAGACATTTCAAAAACAAGGCAAAACTATTGCAGAGTATATCACAGGTTTCAAAACCATATGTGATGAATTGGCAGCTATCGGAAAACCTTTGTTGGATCAAGACAAAGTTTTTTGGCTCATAAATTGTCTTGGATCAGGTTATGAATCATTCATGACCTCCATACTTCGACCTCCGATTTCAGCATATATTGATGTTGTCTCGTTGCTTGAAAGCCACGACAACATGAAAAATCTCCATGGTTTTCAACTCAATCATAATGCAGCTTTTATAAGTCAACAGGTTCAATCTTCTCCCCCATAGAATTACACAGGACATGACAACTACAATAAAAACAACAATATGTCTCGCTTTAACTCGCGAGGACGTGGATTTACACCTGCATCTCAATCACGTCCCAATAATATTCCAGCCAATACAGGGCAAAATAATTCTCAACCTTCATCAAAAGCAGCGTGTCAAATTTGTGGCTTAAACAATCACACAACATTCAAGTGCTATCATCGCTTCAATCAGGTGTACTAGCCAAAAGATCTTCCAAAATTTTTTTCCACTATTCAAGTTGCTGATCCAAACAATGTAGATTGGTATCCAGACACTGGCGCAACTACTCATGTTACAGACGACCCAGGTAAACTCAAACGTCTTATTAAATATAATGGCACTGATTCAGTAATGGTTGGAAACAGACAACATTTACCAATAACTCATATTGGTTCTACTAATCTTGATCTTGGTCATACATCTATTCCTCTTGATCATGTACTGGTAGTAAAAGAGATTAAGAAAAACCTTATTTCTGTAAGTCAGCTTACATCTTCTATGCCTTACGTGTTTGAGTTCACATCTGATTCGTTTGTGATTAAGGACAAGGAAACCAATCGGGTGATTGCCAAGGGAACTAGAGAAGGAGATTTGTACGCACTCAAGACCAGACCAAAGGCATTATTTTTTTCTGATCGTTTCAGGGCAGCAAGTTCAGAAGTTTGGCATAGTCGACTTGGGCATCCGTCTGCTAAGATCATTGATTTTTTGTCATCCAAGGGTAGCATAAAATTAATGACAAAAACACCTACTTTTTCTCTTTGTCAAAGTTGTCAATTGGGAAAAGCAACACGTTTGCCGTTTCTTCCCTTAGATGATGAATATTATGAACCTTTTGAGAAAGTACATGTGATCTTTGGGGGCCAGCGCCTCTTGATTCTTGTCAAAAATTTTGATATTATGCTCTTTTTGTTGATCAACATTCTAGATATTCTTGGATCTATCCATTAAAAACAAAGTCTGATTTTTTCGCAAAGTTTGTGAAATTTCATAAAATGGTGGCAACGCAATTTGGAAGATCTGTAAAAAATTTTCAAAGTGATGAGGGTGGAGAATTTAATAGTGCTGCACTCTCTTATTTAAAAGAACATGGAATCAAACATCTCAAGGCTTGTCCGAAAACACCCGAACAGAATGGATTGGTGGAGCGGAAACACAGGTCAGTCACTAAACTTGGATTAACTCTCCTTTTTCACAGTAGTTTACCGGCAAATTATTGGGTATAGGCTTTTTCAACGGCTGTATGGCTCATAAATCGGCTACCGACATCCACGCTGCAAATGCAATGCATGTATGAAAGCTTATTTCAAAAACCACCAGATTATTCGTGTCCACGAACATTTGGGTGTAGGTGTTTTCCCTACATTAAGAGTTACAACAAACACAAGTTTGAACCCAAATCCTTACCATGTGTCTTTATAGGATATAGTGACAACCATAAAGGATATCGTTGCCTCTATCCCTTGACAAATCGTGTTTATATTTCAAGGCACGTTGTGTTTGATGAACATTGCTTTCCTTTCAATCAAGCGTCTGCTAGAGCATCACCGAATTATCACCTTGCTCATGATCTTGTGTCATTTTCTCCTACTGATACTCAAACTAAAATATCTGCTTCTTCTGTCTTGAACCCTCATGACCTTGCTCGACTTCATAATAGTGAACCTGAACCACATCCGACCAACTCTTGTCCCCAATCATTAGACATCACACCTTTAACCCCCTTCCCATCAGACCCGCCTACCACAACCTCACCATCTCCTCCCTTGTCTTCACCATCACCTCGCTCACCTTCTCAATACCACCTCCTCCATTACCCAATCCCTCTACTAGAAGTTCGCATTCTATGGTTACGCGTTCTCAACATGGTATTGTTAAACCCAATCCCAAATATTTCTTAACTACCTATGTTCCCACCGAACCAAAACATTATACCATTGCTCTTAAGCACCCTGGTTGGAGAAAAGCTATGTCAGATGAAATGGCAGCTTTGATCGCTAATAAGACATGGACTTTGGTTCCTAGAGACCCCTCCATGCACATTATTGGTTGTCGATGGGTTTACAAAACCAAATTGAACAGTGCTGGTCAGGTTGACAAACTGAAAGCACGGTTGGTCGCACAGGGCTATACTCAAGTTGAAGGAGTAGATTTTCTTGAAACCTTCTCTCCAGTTGTTAAACCAGCAACTATTCGGATCGTTCTTTCCATTGCTCTCATGAACAGCTGGCCTCTTAAACAACTGGATGTCAAAAATGCGTTCTTAAATGGTTATTTGACTGAAACTGTCTTTATTAAGCAGCCTCCTGGTTTCAGAGATACACAATTTCCTCATCATGTTTGCAAGTTGAATCGGACACTATATGGTCTTAAACAGGCCCCACGAGCTTGGTATGATCGTTTTGCTCAGTTTTTATTTTCTCACAATTTTCAAGCCAGCTCCGCTGATCCCTCGCTGTTTGTTCGCCCCAAGATTCAATAGTGACTATACTTTTATTATATGTGGATGATATTATTCTTACTTGCAGTTGTCCAATTTTTCTTGCCTCCTTCCAAGAGCAAGTATCACATACTTTTGCTATGAATGATCTTGGGGAATTACATTATTTTTTAGGCATTCAAGTTCAATGCAATGTCTCCGGTCTGTTTCTCAGCCAACATTGCTATGCTACGGAAGTTATTGCACGAGCACAAATGCAATCTTGTAGGGCAACTGCTACACCGATGGTCGCTAATGCCTCTACCAACACCGATGTTGAAGCAGCTTATCCAAATCCTACATTATATCGTAGTCTTGTTGGTGCTTTGCAATATCTTATATTTACACGACCTGACATCACTTATGTTGTCAATTATGTGTCTCAGTTTATGCACGTCCCCTCACTACGACACTTTTAGTTGCTTAAAAGAATTCTTCGCTACATTCAGGGCAGTTTGTCTATTGGGATGAAATTCTTTAAGCCAAAAACATTGTCTGTTCGTGCATATTCAGATGCCGATTGGGTTGCCCCTCAACTCGCCGGTCTACAGCAGGCTATTGCACCTTTTTAGGACCCAATTGCATATCTTGGGCTTCTAAGAAACAACATAGTGTTTCTAGATCGTCATGTGAAGCTGAATATCATGCTCTTGCCGCAGCCGCCGCAGAAGTCACTTGGATCACCTTCATACTTCGAGATCTTGGTCTTTTTCTCTCTGATCCTCCATTGTTGTTATGTGACAACCTTTCCGCTTTGCAATCTACCATCAAAACGGCCAATCACTCTCAGATGAAGCATATTGAGCTTGATTTTCATTTTGTACGAGAAAAGGCAGCTCTTGGCTCTTTAGTCACTCAATACATATCGACCACTCATCAGCTTGCAGATTTGTTCACAAAGCCTTTGCCTCATTCTCGCTTAACATCTTTGGGTTACAATCTCGGCCTTCGACAAGATCCATGCTCGAGATTGACGGGGGATGTTAATGTATCATCTGAAGACAATTCAAAGGCTGGAGCAGATCACGCTGAATTAATTCAGCACAATCTTACTAAGAAGGAAATCATACCTGCTACTAACAACTGCTCCATGGCTAGAGAAGATTGTGAAGAAGATCACGCTAAATTAATTCAGCGTGATCTCCACGAAAAGGAAATCAGGCCTGCTGTCAACAACCGCTCAACGGCTGGAGAAGATCATGGTCATGATCTTAACAATCAAGAAACAGAGTATCTCAGGGAAGGAAATTTAAGCGAAGAAAATGGTAACAAATCATCATTAAAGATGAGAGCAATCGTTACAAAGGATCAAAGTTTAAGGAAATTCAATCAACTCTATAACAGTTCCTCCCAAAGTTGTGTATAAATATTATAATCAAGGGAACCTCACATCATCCATTCTTGGTGTGAGAAATAGTGGACGTAGGATTTTATCCGAACCACTTTAAAATTTTCTGTCTTGCATATTTTCTTTCACGTTCATGCCATATGCCCCAATCGATCGCCAAAGGATGGAGTGGGAGAAGAAAAACCAACAACCAGAGAAAAGTTGCCTGAAAAGTTAGTTCGACTCATGGAGTTTGGAAAAACTTGCAGCGGGAAGAGGGGAAGCTCATGGGGTTTTAGTAAATTCATGGGAAGAAAAGAAAGAAAACTCGTGGGAGGTGGGGGTGGCATATAGTCTATTCAATAACGATTTTGGGTTCCTTGATAAAGGGGAAAATATTAGCAATGAAAACACTTTTTGTTTCTATTTGTGCACCTTTAAAAAACCTTTACCAATGATAAATATGGTTACTAAAGTCCCAAATAACAACGAAAACACATTCATGCTGCTGAATCTTTCAGCTGTAGAGAATCTGCAACAAAACTTGAGTTTTTTTTCTGCCAACGTTTAGGAAAATAGCAATGCAAATTCATTCTACGTGACTAAAGTTAAAAAAAAAATTATAGTGCGTACTTAAGAGATTACGCCCCAAACAAACTTGGGCCTCTATCTCTGCATTGCATTTTCATGGGATATAGGTCTGTTCATAAGGGATGCAAATGCTTTCGCCCACCAAATGGATGCATAGATATTTCACATGTCATTTTTTGATGAAAACTTTTTTCCATTCAAACAACCTGGTGTATTGTTTTCTTCTTCTTCTACTCAAGAGGATAGAGTTACATTTAGTGACTGAAATGAGCATGAAAAAGTTCAGCCGCACATCACTCAAAAAGACCACGAGTAACCAAGTGGTACTCTTAAAAGAACATGCTCCTTTGCAAAATCAGAGGTACCTTTTACATTACTATATTGAATAAGGGAAAGTACCTTTTACATGACTATATTGAAGAAGGGAGAGCTAGTTCAGTCCACCCCACGTTTCAACATGTGGAACCCCAAAGTGATAATGTAATGACAGGTGGTCAGATAAATCGTGAGGAAAATTTTGCAAATCTTCAACAAGAGGATAACCCACTGCCTCATGTATCTACTAGATTCAATACCCATGCTATGGTCACACGTGCCAAAAAGTGTAAAGCAAGCCTTCCAAGTCCCATTGTGGGTCACGGCCATGAAAGAAGAAACGAGGGTACTTAAACAATGCCAAACTTGGACCTTGGTCCCTCGCACACCTGATATGAATGTTATATCAACAAGGTGGGTTTTCAAAAAAAAAAAACTGAAAACTAATGGCATAGTTGAACGGCTAAAAGTTAGGCTGGTTCCAAGTGGGTTCAGTGATAATTCTAGAAGTTGATTTTTTAGAAACCTTCTCGCTGGTAATTAAACCAGCTACAATACAAATCGTCTTAACTATTTCCTTATCTCACAACTGGGACATCCGGCAAATGCATGTCAAGAACACTTTTTGCCACAGAGATGTTGATCAAACTGCTGTTATTGAACAACACACAAGGAATTGTTGATTTTAAAAGGCCCTATCGTGTTTGTAAGCTGCATCATGCTCTTTATGGACTTTCTTAACCGCCAAGAGCATGGTATGATGGCTTTGGCACTTATCTTGTATCTAAGGGGTTATTTTCAAGTACTTTGGATTTTTCCTTATTCATTTGCCTTGAAAACAAGGGAATTATTTTATTACTCCTGTATGTCGATGATAGTATTTTTACCGGAAGTAGGGATGTCAACGGATCGGATTCGGATCGGATATCCGATCCGAAACGCTTGTAAAAAATCGGATATGGTTAGGAATTTGACATCCGATTGAGAAATCGGATCAGATTCGGATTTAAGAAGTAACATCCGATCGGATACGGATACGGATTCGGATTTAAGTAAATATCTGATCGGATATTGAACCATCTTATCCGATCGGATACGGATTCGGATTCGGTTTTAAGTAAATATCCGATCGAATACTATCCGACTCATGATATCCGAATCCGAACCGATATCCGAATCGAAACCGTAAGTTGATATCCGAATCCGATCCGAAAGTTGGTATCCGAATCCGATAGCTTAGCTTGAGTTGGTGATCCATGGTTTAAGTTGATATCCGAATCCGATCCGAAAGTTGGTATCCGAATCAGCTTAGCTTGAGTTGGTGACCCATGGTTTTGATGTTGTGATAAGCTTGAGTTGGTGACCCATGGTTTTGATGTTGGTCAAAAGGTCTAACCAAGTGATCCAACTTAAAGTTATGATATAACACGAATATAAATTTTATTTAAGGTATAAGTTGATTTAGAGATAATGACTTTTATAAAGTGGCATATAATAACAATAAAATAGTTACTATATACATCATTTAACTTAATGTATTTAAAATTATATTATATAAAAATTAATAACTATTATTGTGTTTAATTAAATATTTTTGTGTAAATAAACAAACTATTATAGGTAAAACATCAACTAAAGCATGATATCTTAAATAATGTATTT
>JAANDH010000946.1:32988-109778 GCA_011799765.1 Nymphaea thermarum
AGTTAGCTGGTTGTTCCACAGAACAAGTGCATTGTTTCATCAAGACCAGCAAGTCTTTCATATTCTTCTTTTTGGGAGTTAAAGCCTGAAGATGGCAGCCTTGGTGTGAAACTACAAGCCCCTAATACTATATATTTGTTATTTATTCCTATTAAGGTTGTGGTTTTTTGAACGTTTTTTCAGTTGTACAGAGTCTGCTATGGCTTCATTCGCCTAGATCCATTGAAGTTGAAACATATCAAATCATAAATCTGCTTGCTCTCTCTCTCTCTCTTTCTCAAGTTTTAGACGTATGCATTTTAAGTATCATATGAAAAGAATCAAGGCTTGAGTTTTGAGTATTCTGAAATTAAATCCAATTAAAATAACGCTTTGCTTTTCTAGTTTTCTTCTTATTCAGAAATTCATGAAGAGTAATATTTGGTTATGCTATATTCTGGTGCATATTTTAGAGTCATGCTTATTATCTTGTTTAAGATGATTGTGTCACTTCATTGCTTTTTAATTAACCAGCTTTCTTTTTTAATGGTTTAGTTAAAGTTTTCTATTTTTTAAATGCAGATTATGGATTCTACAACAGCAGGTGCCAATGTTTCTAGTTCTGTTTCTGCTAGCAATACAGAAGTTGACTTATCTACGAAAACCAAGTCACTAAGATCAGTGGTATGGAAGGAGTTCAGCAGGACAATAAACGAATCAGGTATTCAACGTGCTTCTTCTAATAAGAAGCCTAGAACAAGTGTACTAGATGACTTTCTTGAAGAATCATCATAAAGCCAATACAGAAAATCAGATTTGGAGTTGTATTTGGAAGAACCCCTTTACCCAAAAAACAATCCAATTGACATTTTGACTTGGTGGAAAGTCAATGCACCTAAATACCCTGTGTTATCTAGAATGGTATGCGATATTTTGGCTTTTCCTATATCTACTGTTGCATCAGAGTCAACATTTAGTACAAGTGGACGCATTCTTGATTTATACAGAAGTAGATTAGGTTGCAAGACCGTGGAGGCTTTGATTTGTGCACAAGATTGGTTGCGAGATCAGACTGAAGGTAATTTACTTATTATTAATATTTTTAAACATATTTTTGTGTTGCTTATTTTATTCTTTTGNGAACTTGATTTTGTTATACTGCAAGCATATGATCGTGGGGTTCCTGAATTTATGTGTTTCGTTGCCAAGATTAGTCCTTTGGCTAAGCTTTCAGATGGTTTATGTTGTCCATTTTCCTATTTTTCCTAGACTTTACAAATAAAATTGTCAAATTTTCTCTAATCTAAAGACACGCATCATATTGCATATTAAATATGTTTTGGGTGTGCGATGTCAACAGCTATCAGGTTCGGATCGGATTCGGATAATAAAATTCGGATTCGGATCGGATTCAAGTGTAACTAAAATTCGGATTCGGATGTATTCGGATTCAGATCGGATTCAAGTATAACTAAAATTCGGATTCGGATCGGATTCGGATGTAACTTAAAAATGATATTCGGATCGGATGCACGTATAAATTAAAAATCGGATTCGGATAGGATTCGGATATTAAAATTCGGATTCGGATCGGATACAAGTATAACTAAAAATCGGATTCGGATCGGATTCGGATGTAGGTTTTAAATTCGGATTCGGATATGGTATAAAAAAAATTTCATCCGAATTCGAATCTTAATCCGAATCCGAATATATGAGTATCCGAAAAATCGGATATGGTAAAAGGTATATCCGATCCGAATCCGATCCGTTGACATCCCTAACCGGAAGCAACCCTGCCTTTCTTGAAGAATTTATTGCGAATTTAAGTAAAAGAATTTATAATGAAAGACTTGGTTATGTTCTTCAGTTTCTTGTGTTGAAGTGGTAAAGATTTGAGGTGGACCATTTCTCAATCAAAGTCGATATGCCTTTAGTGTTTTGGAGAAGACCAATATGACACCTTGCAAGTCAGCAGTAATACCACCTGTCAAAAATTACAAGCCGCCTGACAATGATACAATTTGTTCAGATACAATGCTTTTTGTAAGTCTGGTGGAAGGCCTTCAATATATTATATTCACCAGGCCAGATATCTCATTCGCCATTAATTTTCCTGGTTAATATGTGAAAACACCTATGCTGAGTCATTTTCAGCTTGTTAAAAGGTTAGTATGGTACATACATGGAACTATAGAATTAGGATGTAAGCTATATTGTCAAGAACAACCTGGCCTTCATGCCTTTTTGGACTCTGATTGGACTAGGTGTCAAGAGACAGGCGATCTACCTCATGTTTTGCTACATTTCTTAGATTTAGTTGTATACCTTGGAAAGCAACCTACTGTAGCAAGATCAACGATATAAACTGCATATCACTCTTATGACTTTTGCTGCGGCTAAATTGACATGGATCACGTACATACTTAAAGACATTCAGATATATTTAAGCAATCCACCTGTGTTGTATTGCAACAACATGTCCACACTTCAAGTGTCAATCAAGTTTATATTTCATTCTTGCATGAAACATGCATGTAGAGCTTGATTGTCCGTTTTTACAAGAAAAGTTTGCTCTTGGACTTCTCAATGCACAGTTTGTGCTTTCATCTCAACAGGTGTTCGATATCTTTACTAAGACACTATCTAGAGACTAGAGCCAGTTTTGAAAATTAAAGAGGCAAACTGGCATGCCGTGCAGTTTGAGGGAGGCTAATAACCGTAGCAGCATGAATGGTGCAAAAGAAAAGGCAACTATAGGTCATGGAGATGTTACCAGGTTTATCGATCAGAGCAAGGCTTGGACTGTTGATAAACATAGAAACAAATATGAAAAAAGTGAAAATATTTTGTGGAAATCAAATATGATCCCCATGCATAATAGCTCTTAAGGAGACGACAATGGTGGAACTAATTGTAATGATGGTGATTGTATATTAAAAAAAAAAAGTATAAAGAGCACCAAGGCCTATTGAATTGAACATCCTTGATAGTACCCTTTTGCCGTGGATTTATGTGTAATTTTACACTAAACCATGTAAATTTTATTGTCTTGCCTTTCTTCTTACTATGTTGCATGCGTCTCTAGATTAAGTGCTTATATTTATCTTGCTTGCCAGTTTGCACCTTGTTACTTCTTTGGTTCAATTGTTTCTGATCGTTTATTGATGATGATATTACATCTCTTACTTTCACTAATCATACAAGTAAGATGTCTCAAGTTTGTCCCATGAGTACTCCCAGAGTTGCTTTCAAGTTAGAGAGAAATTCTTTCTTGTAAGTAGTTCCTCTTTCTTCCTAATTTTCAGTTCATATTGTCTTCTTTATTGCATCTTGACATCTATTTCTCATTATAGTTCCAGTTCTTTGAGAATATGGTCAGCTCTATGATTTATTGTTAAGATAGATCATGTTAATAATTTAGTGGTGCACCTTGCTGATTATTTACATGGAGAATTCATTTTTAGTGAATTGCTTGTTACATGTCAGAGCAAGTTGCTAAGGTTTCTTTGTGAATGTGTATAACTCTATCTCCAATTTATGTGGTAGCTGGTCTTCTTTACTAGGTTGAGCTGTTGAATAGCTATTCACAGATAAAGAAATTATACATGTCCTTTTTTTAATATTTCAACCAATTTTTTCTGTGAAAGGACTTGTTCTATCATCAACCGTTGCATGCCTTGTTTCTATTTGCTTCTTTGGTATCAGATTAAGTTGATGTATAGATGTTTCATTTCCTTGGTAATTGGTAGTGCATGTCTATATATTGCCTCTTCTCTACACAGGTCTCTCTTTTTACAAGTGGGTTTGAATTTTTGAGGAATGAATACAAGCATGGAATAAGTGGTTGGAACTTTAACATTGAAGATGTCAAGATTCAAGCTTTTTAGTATGTTTTCGTAAAAGAAAGCTCAGTTTTTTTTTTTCAGCAACCTTGACATTATAGGAAGGAGGAGCGCCTATGCAATATTGAGGACTTCTTTTCAGTTGTCAGGATCAAACTTCAGGATGTTTGAGTAATCTTCTATGTCTTTCAATTGACTAGTTAAAAAATAGTCATCAACACACCACCTAAACAACATGCTGAAAATTGGTTTTCCAGATTCGATGTGCTTTCTTTATTATTACAATGACTGTTATCTCATGTTCTTGTTGTTGTCCTTACTATGCTAATGAGGTCATTGAGATTCCTCCCCACCCCTCCCTCTTTTTCCTCAACCAAAAATTGACTGGTTCCATTGATGGGGTGGCAACAGTTGGCCCTCTCATGCATAAGGAGATCAGGCAGAATGGCTTTTTTCTTTTGTTGTACATGATGTGCTCAAAGACATACAATTAATCCTAGAAAACTTCGAAGTCTATGGAGGTGCTGCTTATGTATATTCAGGATAAGAACGGGTTATTCATGGCCAACATTCATCAGATCCTCCTTTGCCAAGAGGAGGGATGTTAGACATCCAAATATAAGAAGTAGAATTGCAAAAGAAACTTTCTTTTTATTTTTTAGTTGTTACTTGATTGAAAGTTAATCTCCCGTTCCCTTACCTTGGAGTTAAACTGCTAGGAGTTGCAAGTCGCCCCAATAGACAATAACTGTTGTTGGTGAAATTAATTTCCTTCTTTAGGGGTCCCTTTGCAAGATGGGAGGCTTAGTGAGTATGCCATAAACGTGCCAAAACCATTAGTTTTTGCACTGTACTTCTAAACTTATATTTTCTCATTGTTACCTGCAATAATGTGAATTAATTCCACGTGTGTACACATCTATGGAGAGAGGGAGAGAGAGTAAATGTTGTGGTTGATTCTAAGTTTGACATGTTGCACACTTTTGTAAGATTTATAGTATTTCCAAATTTTTTAATTGAAAATAAACTTTTATTCAACAAAATAAAAAACGAAAAGGAAAACAATTTGCGTGTAAAGCTTATTGTAAAAACAGAAAAAACATGTAGGACGCGTTTCTCAAAAAGAGCTACGTTTTGGGTGTACATCCAAACACAAAAACCATTTTTTCAAAAAATAAAAATTTGGATTTTTACAAAACCAAGTTTTTACAAAGCCGGATATTTGAGGGTGTCGTTTGAAGATCCTGAAAATCAGCAACATGACTTAATATGTTTCTCAAACTCTCTTGAGAAATTAGTAGTCATTCCCTCTTGAGAAAGATTTTGAAAGTTTTCTTTCATCAATTCAAAGAATAGTGTTTGTCACTCTCTGGTCTCCGTTAGGCGCCACTTTTCTAGTCGGCATTTGACTTCAGAACCTGCTCTTGTTTATGCGCAAAGAATGCTAAAAGTATGTCACCAACCTTTAAGGTTAGGAAATATAAAAATTTAGATGATGCAAACTTCACAAACTCTGTAAGGATTGGTGAATTTAAATTTAATGCATCAATGCAGTTTTACAATCGGATTCAAAGTTCATCTATATGCATCAAACCTTTTCCATTTTTAAAGAAAGCTCATGAGAAACTAAAGGAATATTTCAAAAACAAACTTTTTTCGTAGTTAAGTGACACATTCTGAATTTTCTTGCTGTTGGTTGCTTAGATACTTAGATACTCAGTTAGAACTTGTAGGTCTATGTACGTAGTTATATGGTAACAAGTTATTCGATATTTGGCTTGTATGCTTTAGTTTGTCAAATTAATTTTGACGGTAGTGGTTTATCTATCTCAAGGCCCTCCTTTTCCTACTGAAACATGGAAATATGTGATTCTTTAAAGGCATTTGATTCGTGTCAGAAGCGGTGAAACAGAAGGGGGCCATGTTCCATGCTTCCCGAATTCGACGCAAACATCTGACAAGGACAGGAGTTACAGATGTGTTCCGGTAATGCCAGTGGCGAAACCATGCATGTTGTAGCTGGTGCGGCCAATATCCAACACCTGCTTACAAAGTTTACTTTATTTATATACAAAAACTTCATTAATTTTCAGTTTTTTACATATGAATGCTTCTTAAAGTTTGAAATTTAAACTTAAAGTGCCCCTAGCCAAATGCATGATGCTTCAGTTTTTTACATATGAATGCTTCTTAAAGTTTGAAATTTAAACTTAAAGTGCCCCTAGCCAAATGCATGATGCGACAATCATGTTATACACTGTTATGTTATACATTTGTTCCGTGGGTTTACATGGAACAGTATTGACGGATCGCACAGGCCATCAGGCCATCCATGACGATGTATTGGGCCTTTTCTTCAGCTGCACCGCAGTTTCCATTTCGTGCATAAAAGGTGTCGATATGCAAAGTGGATTAGGCAGCTTTCCAAATGGGCCGGGCAGTTTGTTTCTTTCAGTTTTTCTTTTTAATTTTTGCTGCTTTGGTTATAAATAGAGAGACTAATTGAACTAAGCTTTTGTGAGGACATGAATACCAGTTCTGTTTTCAATTCTGTATTATGTTAATTTTTTATTGCAAAAAAGAACTATGCCGTTTCTGTGTTTCTCTTATGGATTATGTTGGTTTTTGTACAGCTTGTCTTTCTCTCCAACCACTGTTAAGAGCACCGCTTATTGTTGTAGTGTTCAACCAATGCTCTTGAAACATAGCACACAGAGACTTGTGCCTAGCTGTTAGATAGGCCAAAAGTAGTGCTCAACCGATGCTCTAATTTCATTTTTTTTTTTTAATTTCCGGGTGAACGGGGAGTTTATGAAGTCCACTACCTGGAAGAGAGTCTGTAGCCCCTTATATTAGCTCCAAATTTTTCCATTTAACCAAATTTCTGTTTTACGCCTCATCTGGATGACATGTCCTCTTGCTTTCAAACTGATTCGGAAATGTGGTAGCCCTTTACATAAAGCCAGTTGAACCTACCCCATATGGGCGGCAACACTTAGTAGGATCCAGGACCATTAGATCCCACCAGGTGACCAATTGACCCTTGTTCTCCTGAGCTCTAGAAAACTCTTAGAACTTAGAGAATTATCTTAAACAAATCCAATTAGGAGGTTCCCATCTCATATCAGCTCAAGCCAGCTTAGCACAACTCAGCTCACCGAACTAGGTCACCTGTAAATGTAGGTCGCTTGGCACCCTGAACTTTCAACAAGTCTAGGATGAGCTCACCTCAGTAGAATCAACCCAAAATCCAGCTCAGATAGAACTACAAGTATCAGAACATCAGTTCTAGCTTAGTGCATGTTTCGGAGACAAACTTCAAGAAACAACACAAAGTCAAGCTAGGGAGGGATGATGTATTAGATCACAAACTGAACCTTGCTGGGGTCTCTTCTGTTAGTACCATGATGGGCATGTTTTATTTTTTAGGTAAGTTTGTTGAAGGTGAAAGTAAACAAGCTGACATCTACTGTGTTAGTAGACACCTACTCAGATTTCTTATTCATATTATTCTCTTCCTTACTGTGTAGCAGACAAGATTGTTGACAACACCCAAAATCTGGGTGAAATTCTTCATGGTGCATGGTAGAATGGACACGCCTCCATTTATGTGGTGAGGAGCTATTTGCCTCCATCTGTTTCTATTTATTTTAGAACTCACTTTTCTTATTAATGAGGGAACCACATAGATGCACAAAATTCAAGGAAAAATAGATGATGGCCACCGAGTGAACATGTAAGCTTCATTTCTTAGTATTGAAGTTTTTCTAGGTGCAATGTGCACTAAAGCAAATATGCTGCCATAATACAAAATCCTCAACAATTTTCCATTGGTGGTTCCTGTCAAAAGGCCAGATTGGGAATCAACCACCGTATATCAGCATAGTTTCCTAGTAGGGTAGTGTTCAGAGGTCATTATTAAGAAGTATCTACTTTCTACATGTGTATTCTACTTGTGGTCTAGCCAGTAAGGTCAATAAAGTAGAAATTAAGCAGAAGAGAGACAAAGGTAAGCAGCAAGGTACACAGGAGTAGGATTTTGCAGACTTTTCTATACTCAACCAACGTGATACTTGTCTGCCCATCGTCACCACTAACACAAGATGGAAAATAGGTTCTAAAGCTATGCTAGAAGGTGGAAGAGGATGGCAAAAAATCGGGCTAAGAGAAATGGGCGCTTGCGTAAAACTAAAATATAGTACCATCTGAAGAGAAAGGTAGCTCGCCCCAATCTGGTTTTTGGACATTTTTTATTTTTTGTTTTTAGAACAAAGAAACAACGAGCTTTGGTATTTTTCTCGACAGCAGAGCAACTACTTTAGTGGTGGGAAACCAAGTCGAACTAGTTTAACATGTCGCTCCACTGTGGACTTCAGGCTGGCAGAACAATTAACTAAAAGCTCCTTGAACAGTGATATTCATATACCTTTACTGATATGGTGGTTTCTTGCCCCAAAAGGGTTGCAGAAGTGTCGGGGCCGTACGATCGGCCTTGTTCAGCCAACCAGGGATCGTCGCCAAATCAAATATTTCATCAATCACTATTCATTGGTTCCCTATTCAATAAAAACCATCGTGGTGTCTATACATATGTGCTTGATATCAGAAAATTGGATGGAAAAAGCACCAACTTAACTGCATCTATGATCCAATCAGAAGACAGGAAAACTTCCTTATGATTTCTGATTGCATATAGAGCAGACTTGATAGGTGCAATGTTCTCTTCTGCCATTTAGACTATTTGGTGGAATAGCAGGGAAGGCGTAAAATCACTTCTCAGTTTGCAAAGATAGGAGAAGAAAGAATATTGCGTCAAGGGATGCAGTACTTTCTTCTACCATTATGCAATCTGCTGCAATGGTAAGGAAGGCGTAAAATGGATTTTCTAAATGCAAAGGGATGCAGAAAAAGAATGCTGCATCAATAGATGAAATATTCTCTTCTTCCATTCTGCCAATTTGATGGAATGGCGAGGAAGGTGAATAGATTTTCTGGGCAGCAAAAGTACCAGTGTGTCAACAAAATTTGTTTCATAATGTGACTGTCACCCAACTTTACCAAACCACATACCAAAGCATCCAATTAGAAACAAAAATACCATAGACAAAAAAAGAAGGGTCCTCCAAGAATAAAAGCATTTGGGATGTCCCTTCATCTAGGATCACACAATATTGGCTACAAAACCAAAATACCCAAGAAGAAGAAAAATAGAATATGTGGAACAATGTAGGATAACTATAGCTTCTAAATGAAGGACGACGAGCTTTTCAGCGCAAGTGCAAACCCATTGTAGAAAAAGAAAAGGTTTCATCAGCTTATCTCCAGTTTGGTGGACGATTTTTGGAAAAATGGCCGAAACACGTTGGAACTCCAGACGAACAACCGTAGGATTAACAAAGGGAGCACGCCATAAGTACATGACAGAGAACGTCAGAAACCCCCTTTGGAGAGGCAAAGGGCAAATGATGCGGGGAACACCAAGGGGAGAATGGAGGAACTACTGCGAAGAAAACAAGAGAAGGAAGAGAAAAAAAGCGTGGGGGAAGCCTAGCAGGTTTTTATACTAAACACGATATATACTGGTGAGAAAATCAATGGTATAAATTATAGTCTATGCCGGCCAAAAAGGTATACCTACACCGGAGATGATCTATAGCAGTGGAGGGAATCGTCAGCATAGCCTCCATGCTATAGAGGTACCTTGATTAGTCCTGTTTATACCGATGATTATATTAGTCAACATACAATTCGGTGCTCTAACATTTCGGTGACATATAGCGGCGAAACATTTTCACCGGTATAGATCTTCCCGTCATGCTCTAGGGAACGTTTTTGGCCATTCCAAACTGCAAGTTTACCGGTGATACGTGTCACCAGCTATTGACAATTTTTTTTTTTAGTGCCACTATGCTCGGACCCCTAAAATCTTGTACAAATTCATTTTCTGCTATCGTAAGAGAGACAAAGGGGATTTGAATGGTGGTATGTTCACAAATGTGAAAAGTTAGGTTTTGCTTTGTGAATAAATGATTTAAACTTTCCTTTGGGAAATCAAGGTCAACCATTTGGAACGGAGCTATATGTGAGAGCAGTGCAACACATGTACGGAACACATGCCATGTACTATAGCCATAGCATGTGATTCTAAATGAAAATGTACCTTGCTGGTGTTCGCATCAGCAGGACCTGAACAACTAAAAAAGACAAACAAAATGAACCAATTTCCATCACCTAACTGCAAACATTTGTTCATTCGCAAAACATTTCAAAATTAAATTAAACCACGAAGATGTAAAGGACAACCGCTTAACATAAGCAACCTAGTAAAAACCTACGAGAATCACCCAACACAACGCAAAGAACTTTCTCTTCAATCTCCAGCAGAAAAATGGCAAAAAATTACTCTGCAACTAGAAGGTAGAGATTTTTTCTTTAATATACAGCAGAAAACCACACAAAACAAGTAGGCTAGTGGCGATTCGCCACCAACCCGCAAATAGACCAGTGAGTTTTTTTTCACCTTGCTTTTTTAAAGCTTCTTTCAAAACAATTGCAACTAGAATCTCCCTAATTTTTGACAACCCAAATCGATGAAACAGTTTGGAGTAGAAATAACCAATGAAGATGCTTTAGGGATCTCAGGGCTCAGTACTTTCAACATTTCAAAACAAAGGAAGAAGAACAATTAGGATAATTAGTTGTTTAGGGTGTATCTCCCCTGACGACAATAGAGGCAGAGGAAAATAAAAACTCTATTGGGTGCATGGACTTTGCCTCCTTCAAACCAAAGGGAATTAGGGATTGAGGGATAAGTGCTTACCTATAAGGAAATGGCCGAGAGAGGTTTCTGCTAAGCCTTCTTCGCTACACTCGACAATGCAAACTTCAGAAATAAGCCCCATTTATTTCGTCGTCAGGAGGGAGGTTCAGGTGTTGCTTGTTTGAGTTGCTCAACCAAGCTTGATTCTCACTTGATACTCCAATGGATAAGAGGTACAAGCAAATAGAGCACAACCCCTCTCTTTCCTTCTACTCTTCCTATAGGTGTTTAGAGATTGGAAAATCATAACGGATGATGGCTGGAATAGTTGAATAACACATTTGGTATTTTACCTAATATGAGATGGGCTTGTTCGTACATTTGCTATCCATTTAACATTTTCCATCAACAATCATAATAGGGGGAGTCACTTGTGAATTTCTTTCCTAAACAAAGCAGTTATTTATTATCTTCCAAACGTTGAATGGTGATTTGTACATTATTCAATCATCGCCTTGTATCTTGTGAAGTTTTCTTTACAAAAAATAACAAAAATATTCTTGTGAAGACAAAGTGCCAATCATTGGCCCAAAGAGGGAGGTCCCTGATAAAGGGTATACAGTTTCATATCAAAAGTTGAGATTCTTGATGAGCAGGCAACCATTGGAATTTCACTCAGAATTTGAATGCCTATTATTACTAAGTTTCAAAAGTCAAAAGAGAGTAGTTCCATGCCCAAAAGTCAAAAGAGATCTGTTACATGCCCAAACATTAGACTATATTTTTTTTCTTTTTAAATAATACATGATTGGTGACTTTCGATTCTCACAGCTGCCCAAGTTGATGAGTGGTCTGGAAAAAGTTTTCCAGGAGACATATCTAGATGACGATAGCAAGCTGGGCCTGACTCAGTTCATCAATGGGTTGGATTTCGACCGGACGTAACTATATTTATTCTCAAATGCAAAGGTATTACTTAGTGTAACCCAGGGTCAAATTCTGATTTGAATATAAAATCACAAATCAAATATAAGTATTTGCATGTAAGTACCGAACAGGTAACACACCTAGTTTAAGGTAGTGGCCTTGCAAAAACAGAGTCGAATTGAACCCAGCCTTGTAGTGATTGAAATTTACAATGCTGACAGATAGGACATAGGATAGACTATCTTAAATTCAAGGCCCACCAATAAAATGAAAAATTTGTCGGGATAAATTTTAGATGCCTATCAAGCACAAGCTAAATCTGGGATGAAGTTAATTTGTTTTCTTCGACCCAATTCTAGGAATTTTTCCTGCATAAATATTCTTAGAGTTTCTTCTATGAACATTGTTATCACCCCAAATTTTTCAAAAGACAGTATTATATTTTCACTCAAATGAAATCCTCATTAATTTTATTTGAATTTAACTTTTGGACCCTAAGCCCAACCTAGACCCAAAGCAGACTTTCATATCCATACCTAAGTCCAATGCACGACTATTTGATCCAAGATGAATCTCTAAACCCTTGTGATTGTATTCCATTTTCACTCGAATGAAATCCTCAGTTATTTTATTTGAATTTAACTTTTGGACCCAAAGCCCAACCCTAGACACAAAATAGACTTTCATATCCATACTTAAGTCCAATGCATGGCTATTCGATCCAAAATGAATCTCTAAACCCTTGTTTGAACCCAAACACAAGATTCAAATTCGAACGTGAGATTCGAATTCAAAATTGATCTCTCAAACCCAAACAACAAAAATTGATGCTATGAGTGCCTGCGCACATACACGGATCTTCCTTTGTTTTATGTTTCGTTCTCGCACCAAGTTGTGTTTTTGAGCTTAAGCCACTCAATAGAATGCGTCAACAACAAATTGAATCCAATCTGGATTTTAAACGATTTCGGAGTCACTCAAAATGGAATCCATTATCCCCATTTGCAACAAAAACCATTTCTATACACATTCAAAAAATTGGTTTTATGCTTTCTTATTAAAATATTATTTTTATTATTTATTATATTATATTTTATTTAAAAAAACAGAAGCTGGCCGTGGTGCGCTGCACGCTGCGCATGCTCACCAGTGTCTCAACAACATGCGCGGCGCTGCGCGCGTTAGCCCGTGTTGCAACGGCGCGCGCAGTACGCAATGCGACAGCGCTGCGCACACGGCCGAGCAAGGCCTGTGCGCTGCCACGCGACAGCACTCTGCGCCCGGCCGAGCAAGGCCTGTGCACTACGCAGGCCCTGTCCTTGGTCAAGAACCGCCCCTTCAGGGGCGGTTTTGGCCTTGTTGAGTGGACATTAGCCCTGCGCTAATGTTCAATGCCACTTGGTCAAAACCTACTTTTTCTAAAAAATTTAAATAATTCAAAAAATACTTGAAACACATGAAAATGTTGTTAAATTAAAAATTTTGAGTTTTGGCTCCAAAACTCCCTATAAGTATACCCACACAATCTTCCTTCTTGCGCAGGGGCTAACCCTTGAGGAATTTCTAATGCTTCTTCACTTGAAAATTTAGAGTTTTCCTTAACTCTCTATTTCCAATTTTATCTTATTCTCTTCTTCTTCTTCCCCTACCTTGAGAGCAAGCCTATTCAAGTTCAAACTCTTCAAACGTGCACAAGAAGATCTCTTGTTGGAACACTTTCATCATCTTAGAGTTTTACCCAAGGAGACCTTAGAATCATTGTCTTGGAGCTTTATTCCTAATATTATCTATATTTGAGGTATGTAGTCCTCATTTTTTATCTTTATTTCCTCTTGCTACCTCTCCATAGCCGTGCAAGAAAGCTCTAAAGATTTTCTATCCAGGGCCATGAGCTACTCTTGAGTGCACTCGGAGCATGAACAAGGTGGAATAAATTACACTTCCTCATTTATTTTTAAAAATAAGTTTGTTACATTGCTTTACTCATTATTTATGTTTGAGATGATGTTTATGCATGATGTATTAATTTTTCTTAATTAATGAGCAAATGCATGGCAAAAATGAGTGTTTGGTTGGAATTTCTTCATTTTTATGTTGATTTTTGAAGTTGAGATTTGTCCAACCCAAGAAAGCCATTGACGAATATGTACATGTTAAAATACATCCTCATGTCATTCTCACGTTTAATTTATTTCTTAATCACCTGATTAGAAATCCCAATAAGTGTTTTGTCACGTTATTTTCCATTTCATGAGTATTTGGTTTTCTTCCATACTCAATGGTGAGAGAAATAGATTTTCTTGTAATAAACAAAATAATAATATTTCATGTTTACATATAAAAATATTGGAATCATATTTTTCAAAAGATTTTTGAGAGCAAAAAACTCTCTTTAATGAGGCCTTAGAGACTTAGCCCAAGCTCTTGTATGAACCCAAGTTCCTTTCTATTCTACAAAGAAAAATTGAAGTCGGATATTTTTAAGTGATTTCTTGATTACAACTATCATGAAAACATATACGTATACACATATTATATACATATAACGCACATGACTATATCTCTTTGTCTTTGCCTTCTTATGATTTAAAATACTCTTTTACAAATTCTTATACACGTACATATGGATATATATATGTGTATCTCTCTCTCTCTCTAGAATCTCTCTATATCTGGAGTCTCATTTTTTCTAAAAATCTCTTTTTCTCTAAAATCTCTCTCTTTCTTTCTTTTTCTAAAAATCTTCTTCTCCCTCTCCATTCGATTTGATACTTCCTTTTTATAAAGCTTTCATATATGTATACATTTATACATATATATGTATATATATAAGTATAATGTATACATATCTCTCTCTATTTTAAAACCTTTTATTTTGTGATTTTCGTAATCTTTTTCTTTCTCTCCCTATTCCTATCATATTAAAGTCTTTCATCTTTTTCATTCTTTCAAATGTTTTGTCCCATGATTTAAGGTTAAAGTTTCTTATTTTTCGGCTTCACCAAGACCAAAAATTTTAAGTAATGACCCAATATTGGAATTATGCTTGATGATCTACAATCCTATTTCGTTTTCAAAACTTTTCTCTTTTCATAAAAAAATGACCACAATTATACAAATAAAAATGAGAAACTTAGATGTATGTGATCGTAGGAATGCTTTTAAATGAATGTTATGGTAGAAATGAATAATTTTTTTCTAATTATTTAGGGCCGACACATTTCTACATACACACTTATATGTGAAATCATGAATGATCACAAACACCCCTTTAAAAGAACTTAAGAAAGATGAGATGGAGCTCTAGCTAGGAAGCAAACGAATTAGAGCAAAGTCTCAAATCTACTTAACTTCTTAAGAAAACACTAAATTGGTTTTAAAAGGTGAACTTCAAATGTTTATAAACAATATTTGTAAAGATTTCTCAATTCAAGATTTTTCAAATCAACATGTTTTACACTCTCAAAGGATTCTTCAAAATTTCTCAAAAATTTGAAACATCAAATCTTCAACATTTTCTCAAACACTATACCGCATTTAAAAAAAAAGATGTTTAAGCAAAAAATAAAATGCATCAAGAATAAACATAACCTTTGGATTGGTTCCTCCCGGTAAAGATGCCAGGAACAATAAATTATCATGATGGGTGAGTCATTTTCTCTCTCATTTAAAATAAAACCTCAATTTTCTTGAGCACTCAAAAAATCAAAATATTTTTAAGGATGCAAATAGATGGCGACCATGATGGGAACTGTCATCGTTTGGTAATGATTATCATTGATGTATTTCCATTAACTTGAACATCTCATATATTGCCGATGATAAAGCACATCTTTTTCTTTGGCTTTGATCTCATCAACATTTCATTACATTTTTTTGTGATTGTGTTTGTTTTCTTGCATATAAGATAAATTGGGGAGGAACAATTATGTTCACTTAGATCTGGGATCAATCATGTTTACTTATACCTATAATCAAATACAATTGTTTCAATTTAAAACTTAATTAAAAACATTGATTGTTTTTCTTCTTATCTTAATCATCATCTTAGGAAACATTGCATTATAGACAACTAATTTTGAATGTTTGCTCATATTTCAAAAACTTCTCATATCTATTTGCCCCGGTCATCATGTTGTGGGACTTGGTCTTAGGTGGTAGCATAAGACTAAGTCATACAAATAGACCACACCTTGGGCGGAAAGCTACTATGAGTGGTAACTTGTGGTATATCGATGAGTGTCTAAGAAGAAGTTGATAAATCTTACCTTTAGTTGCCTAAGGAGGAGTCTATACTTTTACTAAACCTCTTGGCTAAGGTATATTGGTGAACCTTATATAGAACAATCATAATTGATCAAACCAAATTCAATTAGGGTCCTATGCTGTTTTTTCAAATGTATGCATGATAAATGTATGTGACTTTAGAAAGTGCTGGATGTTTATCATTATATGATGAATGCATATGTATCTTTCGTACATTCTTTGATCAATTTAATAATTTTACATTTCATCTTTCTCATTTAAATCAATGTCATCTGCGATCAACTCTATGTAGTTTTCAACACCACTACGCTATAATCTCATGCTTTAACTCTACTAACGAAGTAACATTGATTTTTCAAATTCTATCATTTGGCAAGTCATTTTTTTTTAGAATTGCTTCAATACATTTTATCATACCTTGTCAGTCCCTTATTCATTCATTCATTTGTTCAACCTCATATTCTTGTACATGATACCTATCTATTAGCTCAATTACCAATTTTACTTGACTCGGGTCATGCATTCTTTTTCTCCACATTTATATTTAGCCAAATAATTTTCTAACATCAACACCCATAATGTGTCTTTCTTTCCATTTCATTACTTCCATGATTTTATTGAGTCATCATTTATTCCAAGTCCATTACCAATCTTTGTTTTACTCCAATATATTCTATTTTCGATTGTCGGACACTTGATTTTGACTTATTCATTCAGCCCTATTGAGTCTTCGTCTTCCTGAATCAAACCTCATGTACTTATACTCTCCTTGAGATTTAACCCTTTCAAAATTAAGAGTGTTCATAAGTAATAGATTGTTCATAATTTTCTGTGCTTTTTCTATATTATCAACTTGATATCACGCTATGAGATTCACTATTTACCTATCATATTCTTACAACAAATTTCTTTTCTACAAGCTTTGTCCTAATTTCTTGTTGTTAAAGACAAATAAAAAATTCTTTTATATCTAAGTCATACACATGATGTTACCTTTCACCCTTATTTTTCTATTAACAAAAAAAAAATCAATTTTCTTTATCTAATTTTGTGTACATCTTATTTTATTGGGCCATTTTCTAGTATTTTTTTCACCTCAGTCTCAACCCAAGACATCAACTATCCATCTATCACCCAGCACATGGCACATTCTGTTTTGAAGCATATCCTATCACTTATCAAACATGGCAATTGCATACATTGTGACATTTTTTTTAATTATGAATATTTTGAGGCAACTTTTAAATTACTTTTGCAAAATATATTTTTCTTTCACAATCACCATTGTCCATTAAGAAAAAGGTCATATCCCAATCAAATCAGCTCAGCAGATAAGGTAATGATTTGATCAAGTTCAATCCAGTCTATAGATTTGAGACATTCTAAAACTAGCTCAACCATGTCACTAAACCAGGGAATCTTATGAAGCAAGTGCAACTTAATTTTTTAGGGCCTTTCAAAACAAGCAAAACCCAAGCGCTAGTTTGGAGAATTTTATTAAGCAAGTTGAAAATCCAGCCTTTAGTGAAGTCAAAAACTTCACCATAAGGCACTTGACCACTACAATGACCTACAAGGGGCATGCACGAGGGGCGAGGAGCGAGTCCTCTTAATACTCCTGCTTCAATTATTTATGGGCAGTTGGAGCGAGTTGCTCAAGAGTGGAACCTTAAGTGGAGAATGAGTCTCTCTTGAGGTGATGGAGTGAACTCTAAGAAATAATCTGATACAAGAAAAATAAGAGTTCAATAACAGTTGATTAAGAATTAAGCCTAAAGGCAAGTCTAAGATAATATGCTTTGGCTGTTTGTTTTTATAGTGTTATCTTTGTGTGTTGTTGTTTGTTTCAAATTACCAATAAGCAACATGTCCTCACAAAGACCCCACTAAGCAATTGAACTGGAAAACATTTAGAGATCACAATTCTATAGAATTTGAATTAACATACAAATGTTGCTAGTGTAGAAAAAATTAATATATTGGCGACACTGAATTTTCACAAGGGATTAAAAAATAAGGACGTTTTAAAAATGCATACTCAATAAAATGTTCATATGATCTTTCTTCTGATTTTCTTTATAGAAACTAAATATAGCGCAACTATATAAAATCTTGAGGCATCTGACAGCTATGCTGTCTCTTATTCTATTCCTTCATCTTGGGAGAATAGGTATAAAAAATGAGTTCAATTGTTAGTGGAAGTTGGCATTACATGAGATAGTTACAAACTTAGGCTTTTCTGCATGAGTTAAAATGTTAATAATGATACTATTTCCTTATTTTTCAAGTAGTATTATATATGCAGTATTATAAAAGGACGGTAATTTAATTGATAAAACCAATGAGCTCAACGTACTAGCTATAGCTTCAAATATTATAGCTAAATGCACATATAAAGTATGCATTGATCATTTAACCAAGAGCAAGTCATCAAAATAATACTTTTTATATGAAAAGTTATTCATACGTAACTCATCTATGTTACGAAACCAGAAAATCCAAATCATTGTCAAGCTTAAGAAGGGAGAAGGGGGTCTAACATTAAAGCCTCATATTTGATATCATCAACTACCTTGTATCACTTCAGTAGTAGTTGATCCATTTCCGTGGAATAAAAGTCATCAATTTAAAAAATATATATATATACCTGCAATCACTTAGACATTGATTTAATATATTCATGAAATCCAATATTGGAATTTTTTCTGATGTTGGAAAGGAATTTGGCCTTCATTGAAAAGGCAAAAGGAAACTTTCTTACATAAGTCATTGAGCAAAAATATCAAACTTCAACAAAGAAAAATAAATAGAAAAAGAAAAGTGAAACAAACAGAATGTCCTAGAAAACTTAGAGCTTCCAATATTTAAACTTCTTGATACTATATGGTGAGAAAAGAGACCATTATAGTATGTGACGAAGGTTGAATTTTTATAGCCAAAAGTCCTTTTTTATCTGGTAATTATAGATTCAAAAGAATCAAATTGAAATCATAGCAAACGAAGAAATTATAGGTATGACACAAATAAATTTTATATGCCTTACTTTTTGGTAGAGCTGTTGACTTCTGTAAGTTAATTATTTTCTTAATTTGTGCAAAGAAAATATGCATTTGAGGAACATAAGTGCATGTAGGAGGAAATGACTTCATGTCTATATTTATCTTTGTTGCCTATTGAAGAAATAATTGGTGCTTGCTAATATTGGTTGGATAAATCTTTGAATCTCACTAAATTACGTTTACAGCTTATTTTTTCTAAAGTGGTGGACCTGCCTTGCAATGGGCTAGGCTTGGGACTGCAATTTGTCATACGGGCAACTTTTACTAGGCTTCACCTAGTGCCAATAAGACAAAGGGTTGGGTTGGGTTGAGTTCCAAGACGCCAATTTATGAGGGTAGGTGGTCCAGTTTGAGAATGTCAGGTTGGGCTGGTATCATATTCATTGGGGGCCGATTAATGACGAAGTATTTAGAAGCCAATTTGTCAGGGCTCGATCTTCCATTATTAACATGAACTAAGTTTTAAAAGGAGTTTCAAGCCGTAATAAGCTTAAACCATCAATTTCATAAAGCTAAAAATTGCAGCCTACCATCAATCTCCCCTTTGCTTCCCCTAAACATCATTACTGCCGAAGCAGCAGCACGGTGAATCATCACTCTCTTTGTCTCCTGTCTTGCTTTCTCTCTCACACACCCACTCATTCAATGACGTTGCATTAGCCATGGTAAATGCATCCATTTTCCTCGCATCTGCTATAACTATTGTAGCTGCTTTTTTTTCTCCCAAATCTTTTTATCTCTCTCACCAGGGAAGGCACAGCATCAACTATGACTTATGCAAGATCTTTTTTTTTTTTTTTTTTTTGTGTCAGCCAAGGCTGCTGCAACCACCTTTTTTTGTCTAAAAATTCTCTCTTTATTTATCTCTCTATGTCGAGAAAAGGCAGCATTAGGCATTTGTCATATTTCCCTCCCTCTCTCTCTCTCTCACTTGATGGGAAGATGCAGCATCAACCATCCTTGATATGGACCCCCCTTTTCTCTCTCTCATTTTGACTCTCTTACTTTGTCGCACTCTTTATAGTGTAGGTCTGCCTGTGCCTGAGATCTTGCAACAATGGCGATAGACAACAAGTCTATCTCTCTCTTAGTTGCACTACATTAGCCATGGCCGTCACAACCCCCTCGCTTTTCATCTTCCTCTAACTTTCTCTCACTCATTGTATCATGCTCCATAGGTTTGAGTTACCATTTCTACTTGATCGATCATTATCTCTCTCTCTCTCATACACATACTCTCTCTTCTTTTGGTGGTTTTGTATAGGCCATGGGCAACGCTCTCTTTATCTCTTTCTCTCTCTCAAACTCTCCCTTAGTAGTGAGGCACTACTCGACCATGGCCAATTATTGGTTCTTTCATTTGCAACAACTACACCAGCTTTAGTTGGTTTTCTTTATCTAAAATCTCCCACTCTCTCTCTCGATATATATATATATATATATATATATATAGGTGCCTCGAGGGTTGCATAACTAAACAAGGTGGACACAACCCATTTCTCTCTCTGTCTACAGGAAGTGTTGTCAGTTCTCTCGCAAATAGTGTGTTCTAGTTGTTGTACAATGTTCCAGAAATGACATATAGGGGTAATATTGCTGGGTACAAATAATATGTAACAGTGAAATTGGTGGTGATACCGGTGATGCGCATCACCGCTAAGCCTTCTCGGATATACCGGTGACATCTATCGCCGGCATAATACCTCTATCACTTATAGGTTTCGTTTTTTGTAGTGCCGTACGTATTCTCTCCTTCTTTCTAACTCTAAGTCAAGGGTTTCGGAATCTGAAACCCTTGCTTGCTGGAACAAGGGTTTCTTCAAAACCCTTGCTCCAACAAGTGTGGGTTTCAAAACTCCCTTGCTCGCAATGAGTGAGGATGAAGGTACGTCTCTCTCTCTCTCTCTCTCTCTCTCTCTCTCTCTCTCTCTCTCTCTCTCTCTAACTCTAAGTCAAGGTTCAGAATCTGAAACCCTCTCTCGCTGGAACAAGGGTTTCTTCAAAACCTTGCTCCAACAAGCGTGGGTTTCAAAACTCCCTCACTGGCAGCAAGTGAGGGATGAAGGTACGCCTCTCTCTCCCTCTCTCTAACTCTAAGGGCCTATTTGCTGCACAAGATTTTTCCTGTGCATCGATTGAAATCTGTATGGGTGGGTGAACTTTCACCCGTTACTCTCATGCCATATCAAACGGTGTGAAATTTCACCCGAAAAATGATCTTCCATCGGGTGAAATTTCACCCATGAAAAAGTCCGACCTCACAGTGGGGACAAAGTCGAGAACCATTAGGGCTCTCGATTTTCCCCTCTTGCCCCCATTTTCCCCTCTCAACTTGAGTCTCCTCCTCCCTCGCAGTCGAGAACATCTCCTCTCTTGCGGCAGTGTTGTGTTCATCGGCAACATCCCAGGGAAGAGGGACGCAGAGACGGGGAGAGTCGTGCGAGCCAGAGCTGCCACCATTGCCGCTCCGCCGGTTCGCCATCGCCACTGTCACTGCATAGGCAGTCTGCCACCGCCACAGTCGCCCTTTTGCCGCTCCTAAAACAAATATTCAGATAACATGTAAGGGTTTTGCCTGAAGAATGAGAGCCGCCTATAAGAACAAGCAATTGAGAGATGATCAGTGAAGAGGAAGTGAATGCAAGGCGAGGACTCGTAGGGCAATCAGGAGAAGAGAGGAGGGAGACAGGGGAGAGAGATGGGGAAGACGCCGGTGAGGATGAAGGCGATGATATACGCGTTGTCGCCGTTCCAGCATAAGGTGATGAGCAGCCTGTGGATGGACATCCCTCATAAGATCGAGAAGGTCTCCGAGAATTGGATCAGCGCCACTCACCTTCTTACCCCTTTCGTTGGCACCTACTCGTAATCTCCCCCATTAATGCTCATGCTTATCTGATCTTTTGGTTTTGGCCCACCGGTTTGGCTTGTTGTTTCCAATCTTCTTGCTTAAGGGTTTCATTTCTTCTTTTTCTCCTTTAGAATTGCCTTTTGTTTTGGTGTCCGTTAGAAATGTAAAACTTGGATGTTCCTTCACTTTGTCATTGGAAACCTTCTCTTGCTTTTCATTTTTCACTACGCGTTTGTGAATCTGGGGTTGATGTCCTGGGTTTGTTTCTCTGCTGAGATTTGGGGTTTTTGTTGTTGCGAGGAAAAGCTTTTGGTTTTTCTATCATTTCTCTTCTCTTCCGAGTAACTGTTTACTGTAAATACACTTGTCAAACCCATAATATAAGTAGTTCGTAATTTCCTTATCTCCAGCAAGTTGTATCTCTTTATGTTACTGTGTTATGTTTGCAATTTTTAGAGGATGGCTACTGGTGGGATCTACAGAATGAGCTTGCTGTTTTTCCTTTTGGGATCTGAGGAAATTTGCCCTTCTGTTAATGATGATAAAACCTTAAGTAATGTATGCACAGACACATGTGCTTACTGTTTTTGAACCTTGGTCCTGTACTATGGTACCCCTGGTTATTTGGATAGTTTTAAGCATCAATGCCCAAGGTAATTGTATGGGTGTGTAAAATGGTCTACTTGCACATCACTTATTCAACTTTGACTATAACAGAAAACGATGATCATGAATCTATGAGTGCTTAAAAGCTAGCTTAGGATATAATTCTGATTCATTTTTAACACATAAAATAGTTAGTAAATCTTATAAACATGATTCAGAGGTTAGGTTTCCTTTTTCTACAGGTACAATGTTGTAGGACTGTGATTTGTGGTGGTAGCATACCACAATCATGTTCCATTTTTTTTATAGGGGTTGTGTGTGTGCATGTTGAGAAGAAAAAAGAAAAACAACTACTACTAACCGTCCTGAAAAAAGTTTCTGAAATTTTCTATCATGTGCATCAAACAGGGTTAATTTTACCTTGCAAAAAACTACCATGTGCATCAAACATGGTTAATTTTACCACGTTAAATTCTACCATGTCATCAAACAGAGCCTCAGATTGGAAGAGAGAGAAATTTCATCCTGTAAATTTTTCTATAAAAATTTACCATGGTAAATTTACGACGTTAAATTCTTCCTGTGCATCAAACGGGCCTAAGTGAAGGGTTTCAGATCTGAAACCCTTGCTTGCTCGAACAAGGGTTTCTTCAAAACCCTTGCTCCAACAAGCATGGGTTTCAAAACTCTCTCGCTCACAACGAGTGAGAATGATGGTACGTCTCTCTCTCTCTCTCTCTCTCTCTCTCTCTAACTCTAAGTCAAGGGTTCAGAATTTAAAACCCTCGGTCGCTGCAACAAGGGTTTCTTCAAAACCCTTGCTCCAACAAGCATGGGTTTCAAAACTCCCTCGCTCGCAATGAGTGAAGGATGAATGTACACCTCTCTCTCTCTCTCTAACTCTAAGTGAAGGGTTTCAGATCTGAAACCCTCACTCATTGGAATAAGGGTTTCTTCAAAACCCTTGCTCCAACAAGTGTGGGTTTCAAAACTCCCTCTCTCTCAGCGAGTGAGGGATGAGACCCTTGCTTGCTGGAGCTTTAGAATCTGAAACCCTCGCTCATTGGAGCAAGGGTCTTGTTTTTCTTTTTCTTTTATTTCCCCCTAAAGAAAGAAAATGTCGGCATTTGTGGGCGTTCCTACTTTTCGATCGGCGAAATGGGGATTCCTTAGGCCAAAATGATGGACTGTAGCATGGGCAGACACGAGCGAGTGAGGGATGAAACCCTCGCTCAGCAAAGCAAAGGGTTTCAAACCAATCTGAAACCCTCACTCAGCAAAGGGTTTCAGAACAATCAGAAACCCTCGTTTGCACGCTCGCTGCCATCTTTCACCGTAGTCATATACTGCAACACACCTGTAAACGAGACACTATAAACGAGTTAAACGAGCTCTTGTTGGAGCTCTGACACGTTTGATCGAGCCCTGCTCGAGTGGACATTATATGACTTGATTCGAGCTTGAGCCAAGCTCGATCTGTGCAAAATAGAAGCCAAGCGGAGTTCGAGCTGGCCAAGCTCGGGCTCGGCTCGGCTCGTGTTCACCCCTACTCAGCAATGGCTTCTGAAGGTTGTTGGAAAATGGCAGCTGTTGCATTGGCCACTTCCTTTTGCACGTTTCTCTCCTTGTTTATCTCTATTTTGTTGTCTAGTCATTTTGCTTTAAAAGCCACTTCAGGGTGTCACCCAAATTAAACGACTTTTACATTTATTCTCCTTTAATTTATGGATGCAACATTTGCTACAAATTTTGATGGGGTTTAGTCGGACACTGGTGTAGAGTGCCCATAAAAGTGCGAGTGTAGGTGGCTGGCGACCTGGCACAAGAAGCCATGCCTCTCCTTCTGCAACAAGTGCTGCTTGAATTGCCTCTATGTGCCCTGCAGCACCTGTGGCTAGAAGGACGATTCTTAGTTCATATACTCCATTTATTTCATCAATTTTGTGATTTAGAAACCTGATTGTATATATATATATATGAAGCGTCGGGACGGACCGTTTATGTGTTAAGTGTTAACATCCTAGCTTTTTCCAAGTTCTACAGTATGGGAAGACCAATTTTTTGTTTAGAATTACATCAAAACCTTCATTTTATCTTAACTTATCAGTCAGCTCCTTTCTTCATATTAATCTAACAAGCCTTTCGTTCATGGCATTATATTCCTTAATTTGACCTATTTCCAACTCAATTTTCACATTTTCCAATATAGAGTTATCCTCCCCTATACATATCACAATAATTCTTCGATACATTTATTGTTGGTCCTTATTTTCTTCCTTTTATATTTCATCATTTGGTTTCATCTTATCCCCTCTATTGGGTCATCATTTACACTTAATCGATTGCGAAACTTCACTTTATTTCGACGTATTCTGTTCAAACATTTGACTCGTGAATTTCATCCACATCGGGTCTATGTCTTTCCAATTCAAACGATATCCTTTATCCATCATTTACTTCTTATTTTAGCACAATCATTAATTTTATCTATTCGTTGAACAAAGATCGAGGTGCTTGAATATGATATATTACTCATACTTTTCTTCATTTCCTTATATTATCCTTAACGCATTGCCAAATTGATAAAATGCTATCTGCCGATGATATTCCTATAACAAGTTTCTTTATTCATGAATTGAACAAGCTCCTGTTCCAATTTCTTGTTACTTAAGATGAATCCAAAAAAATCCTTTCCATTGAAGTTCATGAAACTAACTTTACCTTCTACTCACATTTTCCCTTCAGTCATTGACAAATATATCAATTTTGTTTACATAGTTTTGATTACCTTCTCTTCTTACTGGGCTTTTTTCATTATTTTCATCTCCCCAGTCACAATCCAGAGCATTAATCATCCATCTTTTACCCAGTATATTGGGGCATCTTGCTTCGAATTGGATCCTATCTCTTACTAGTTATACTTTTTTTATTTTTGTATTTTTTGAGACAATTTATAAATATGTTTTCTGTCTTTTCCACAAGAATTGTTCCAACAGTATTTTAAATCTTCGTTGAAATATTTCAATCAAATCAACTCAGCTTCTAGGCTGAGGATTTGATCGAACGCAACTCGGCTGCTAGGTTCATGTCGTTCTAAAGCTAGCTCAACCATACCGCTTGGGAGGGAATCTTATAGAGCAAGCACAAGTCGGCCGCTAGGTTCGTGTCATTCTAAAGGTAGCTCAACCATGCCACTAAGCAAAGGAATCTTATGGAGCAAGCCATGGCCATTTGGCCGAGGGCATTTCAAAGCAAGCTCAACCCAACTGCTTCAAATTGTGAAAGACACATACCGGTTTGTCAAATTGTGTGAACTCATAAGAATTTAATGAGAACTCCTAATGTAACAAAAAATTCCAGAAAATCAAACAAATAGCAAAACCTATAAGGGAATATGGAAATAGGGGAAAATGAAAAGATGATAGAAGAAGAACAGTGAGAAAAAGGAAGAAGCTGCCCTACCCTTATGCAAGTCAAAGTCAAAGCTACTCAATTTTGACTTCATCTCCACACCTTTGCCACCTTACATCCACTTTTTCTGGTATCCTCTCTCCCTCTTCTGGCCTCTTCTCCTTCCTCTTCTTCCATGAACCAGCAAATGCATACATCAACCTTACTTCACCACAAACATGAGCAAGAAAAAGTGACCTACACTCTACACAATGTCGCCATTTTGAGGGGTATCGTCTTGATTCCTACATATAATGAACTAGCAATCAAGCGGTTGAGAGTGAGACAGAGATATAGGAACGAGGGGCAAAGAGATGCGGAGATAGAAAGAAAGAGGTACATTGAAGACTATAGAGTGAATGCAGGTTGCAGAGGTGCCAGTCCTAAATACATTAATTGTTATGGTTCAAGGTCTGCGGCCTACTGGGAAGTACCCTACTTCTTAAGGCATCCTTTAGGCCCTTCACATAACTTTCAGCTATACTTGAGAAGATTCTAAAATTTTGCACACTTTAGTATAGGAACAATTCTCTAAACAGGTGCAGAGGTGCCGGTTCTAAATCCACTAATTGCTATAGTTCAAGGTCTTCGGCCTATTGGGAAGTACCCTATTTCTTAAGGCATCCTTGAGGCCCTTCACATACTTCTTAGCTATACTTGAGAAGATTTTAAAATTTTTCCACACTTCAGTACATATACATTTAGGAACAATTCTCTAAACAGTGCAGAGGTGCTGGCCCTAAATCCGTTAATTACTAATGTTCAAGGTCTTCGGACTACTGGGAAGTACCCTACTTCTTAAGGCATCCTTTAGGCTCTTCACATACTTCTTAGCTATACTTGAGAAGATTATAAAAATTTTGCCACACTTCAGTATAGTCATCTCGGGTCTTGTTTTAACGCTAAAAATTCTTCTAATTTCTTGCCTTTTCATCTTGGATGAAATAGGTCAGTAGGAAAACTTCCTTAAACTGTTCCCAGTAAATCCTTTCTCCTTTTGGGAATCAGATGTCTTTGATGGTGTCCCACTAAAGACATGCATCGTTTTCCAAGCGATAGGCACCAAAATCCACTTTTGATCTTATGACACTTGGAGCGCCTGAAAAATTTGATCGATATTGTGGGTTCATTGTTCTAGCAATTCTGGATCACCAACTCTTGTAAAGGATGGTGGCTCCATCTCCATGAATTGCTTATATGTAACCTCGTTTCATGCAGTTGAAGATCTGGCTTGTTGTGTGTATGGCCTGGTCACAATGTATTGCAACATGGTGCACAAGGATTCCATAATAAAATCCTTCTATTCTGCCCATCTTTGTGGTCGATGGTCATCTTTGGAAGGCTGTTCATCACCTATCCATAGTAAATATAAATATAAAGTCAATAAAAATAAAACCTCATAAATCAATCATTAATATAACATCATTGCAAAGCAAGAGTGAGAATCTGAGGCCTGGACCAGCATGTACATCTATGCACAAAACACCATTCCACAACTCACTAGCTCATTTCTCTAATACCATTTAAAGGTTGTAACATGGAGGAAAGGTATCTTTTTTTAATGGGGCTAGTGCAGCATCTACAATCACACAACTACATAGTTGGTGTATGTTCAATCTCTTCTAAAGCTTGCACAAATAATTCAATTGTATTTTAGCACATGGCATGACTTGTCCTAGGCACTTAATGGTTCTAATCAGCCTATGAACATGTTCACATTCATCAATAGTTTAGTTAACAACCAAACATATGTGTGAAAATCCATACCAATATAAACCAACCATTCTAGGCTAGTTATAGAGCACAAACCATACAAATATGTACAAAAGTAAAAATAACAGTCACACAAAAGTCCGCATGCCAAAACTGTCAGATTTACCAAAATCTCCCTTGAACATCTTCATCATGCATGAACTGTAAGGAATCCCAATTGAAACTTGATATAGGGTCTTCCGTTTGGCATTCTTCACATTCCCCTGTTACTAACTGCTAGTAAAAACTCTGCAGTGCAATATTTCAATGACTGATGAATATGAGGTGGGGTATATAAACATGACCTCTGCACATGGTTATACACGGTATGACTAAAACTATTTAGAGTCCGAGAGTACCATTGATGGGTTTATTCCAATGGTGGCTTGTACTTTTCCATTTTGTGTCTGGCTATACATAACTTGTTTTAGGAAGTTTGAATATGCTAGATAAATGTTCTTAGAAGTTGCCTTTAATGTGGTCAGAGCATATTAATGTGTTAAGGTTCTCGCATATCGCACCTCATCTGATCGGTCTTTTCTTGTTTTTGAAGATGTGCTGGCAAAGCTTAAAAAGGTTGCTGTTTTTGCAACCTGTGTGGATTGCAAGCTCTTGTTTAAGTATTCTCTCAGTAGAAAAGGTAGCATAGCACTATAATTACCTTCCATGGACAATGTTGATCTCACTGGATTATTCATTGTACATGTCATTAGATCCATGGAATCTGCATTGCTCTAGGAATTTTTATGGGGAAAAGAAAAATTGTAATGTGTTTTATGGGAGGCTTCAGAAACATTACCGCGAGAGGTTTCATGTTACTTGGATTGTGGAATTTATTAAATTCATTCATAATTGTGGGCTTATCATTTTTGAGGACGTCCATCATAGGTACTTTTGGAACAATAACAGAGCTAGCAAAAGTAATGTAAGATGCAGGCTTGACTGCACAACAGTTAGTCATTTGTGGTTATCTAATCCAACAGTTTGCACCTCCCTCAAGAGTCAAGACTTGCTGCATACTTCTTTGGATAATAATCTTTAGTTGCAAACACACTTCACTTTACTACCTTGCTAATTTCTCTTATTATAATGTGTAGGTAAAGTACCATAAACAGCCAATGTTGCTTTTGTTTTGGTAGAGAAACAACCAAGGGACAAAGGCCATCTCCTCAAGATAATTAATTTGAGTTTGCTGTAACTCCTTTTTCTTGTATAAAGTTATGCCCAGGTAACCTCTAAGCATACCATTGTTGGAGAAACAGCAACAGTAAAGAGGCAATGATCTCCCAAAGATAATTAAAGGCTTCCGCCAACTTCAAGTTTCAGGTAAGACTGTGACAACCAATAGGCATTGTTGCTACGAATTTTCATTTTCCATACTCTCTCTGTTGCCTCTCTATGGGTTCTCTTCCTTCTTAAAAATACAGTAATCATTTAGTTAATAGTCACCAACTTCACTTTCTCTCTTTCCAGGCAGCAGCCGAATTTTAGGAGGAAGCAAGACGAGAGGGAGAAAGAGGGAGAGAGCAGATTTGAGATCTCAGTATTTCCAACAACTATGGTGCAAATAATGATGAGGGCTTACATTGTAGCAGTTTAAATGGCACCAACTGTGATAAGTAACGGGCGTCTAAATAGTACCCCAAGTTTCTCTTTCTCTCTCTCTCTCTCTCTCTCTCTCTCTCTTTCCGTCTTTTTCAGTAGTTGTACCCATTGAAGAAGAGAAAAAAAGACGAGGACTCCCAATGGAAATTCTGTCGTATAAATTCTAATGACATTGAATGTGCAACAATAGCCATCAAGATTTTATCTCTAGAACATTCATGCAATAAACTAATTTCTAGTAATGTCTGATTTTTCTTTTTAGTAAGACTAGGATTAGGTCATTAGCTCATTCTGGAGCAGGCAAAGACCCAAAAATCTGTCAAATTTGTAATTAATAAAATCCATTTTACCTGTATGTCTTACAATGGAGATCTTCTAGCATGAAGAAGGTCTATACTGAGATGAAGATCATGGGAAGATTGCATTCTCATGAAGACTAGCATGAACACTTATTTTGTTTTTTTCATTTTAGGTTTCATTTCATCTAGGTCTGGGCATCGGGCCGGCCCGGCCCTGGGCCGGGGAAATCCTGGCCCGGGCCAGGCCCGGGCCCCATAACCAAACCGGGCCGGGCCCAGCCCGACTCCCGCCCTCGGGCGGTCGGGCGGCCTCCGCCCTCGGTCCCCTAACCCCTCCCTCTCTCTTTTTGTCTCCCTCTCTGCTCCCTCTCCCTCTCTCTCTACTCCCTCTGCTCTCTCTCCCTTTTCCCTCTCCCTCCCTCTCCCTCTCTGCTCCCTCTCCCTTTCGTCTCCCTCTGCTCCTTCTCCCTCTTTGCTCCCTCTCCCTCTCCCTCTCTGCAACCTCTCCCTTCCGTCTCCCTCTCCCTCTCTGCTCCCTCTCCCTTTTCCCTCTCCCTCTCCCTTCCGTCTCCCTCTCCCTCTGCTCCTTCTCCCTCTCTGCTCCCTCTCCCTTTTCCCTCTCCCTCTCCACCTGGCCCGCTCGCTCCCCTCCCTCTCCCCTTCCCTCTTTGCTCCCAATCATCCTGTCTCCCTCTCCCAGTCTCCCTATCTGCTCCCTCTCCCATTTCCGTCTCCGCCTCCGTCCCCCGCAGCCCCACTCGCTCCCATCCCTCTCCGCTCCCCCTCTCCCTCTCCCTTCCCGTCTCCCTATCCCTCTCCCTCTCTGGTTCCCTCTCCCTCCCCCTCCTCCTCTCCCTGTCCGCTCCTCCTCTCCTCCCTCTCCACTCGGCTCCCCCTTCCCGTCTCTCGTCTGCCTCTTCGCTGCGGGCCGGGCCGGGCCTAACTTTTGGTGGCCCGGCCCGGCCCGGCATATTATCGGGCCTGGGCTTCAGGCCCAATGGGCCGACCCAGGCTGGGTATCAGCGCGCCGGGTCCGATGCCCACCCCAGATTTCATCTCATGCGTTCTCTCTCCTCTCCTTCTTCTTCTTTTTCTTATTCTTCTTCAATGCTTCATCCAAATGAAAAAGCGTCTTCAATGCTTCATCTAAATGCTTGACCACTTTTTCTCATTTTCTGCTATAAAGCCAACAAAGGTATGTTTGTCTCTCCTCGATGTAATTAAAAAGTTGTAACGGATGCATAGTAACACATCTCCATATTATCATTTTCTTACAGTAAAATGTTGGTGACTTTTTCTCTAAATGATTTAACGATAAGCACTCAAACCTGAGAAGAGATCTGCAAGACAACAACAAAATACATAAAGCTGCTAATAGATTCATGTGTTAAAATCGAATCCTTGTTTTTCAGCCTTTTTTTATTGTTGGTGAGGTTTGGAATAAGACTTGGTTCCTATGCATGTTTCTTAGCTATTTTGTGACTTAACTACATGCCGCTGTCAATGATCCTGCTGAAACTGAATTATTGAAATATGCTAATTATTGATCCTGCAGACTCCCCTATTTCTTTTGAACTATTTAAATGTTCAACTAAAAGTTTTGGTTAAATTTTTGTTTTGTCGTGACTTGTGAGCCTGCTTAAGTCTTGCTAAATGATAAGTCAACTTAATTGCAATGCTTACTCCTACTTTTAGAGTGCAACCACACAATTACACAAGTGCATAAATCTTTCATGTTCTTTATATAATGGAAAGGCATTTGGAACGTCAAATCAATGCAAAATATTACTAATTTCATTGTAGTGTCTAGAGATCATCTGGTGGAATTGAAAACATTGGAGCTCAATGATCACCGAGTGGCGAGTTGAATGTGTGATCTGTTCCTGCGTTTTATAATTAAGACATTAATGGTTTCAATAGTAATGCAGTGCCACCTAGCTACTGGACCTTCACTACATGATTGTATATTGAAGATTTTATTAAGAAACACAAAATCCAACCTTTGATGAAAATAAAAACTTTACGATAAGGTACTTGAGGTGATAAGAAGTCTTTTTGTCACAACCAATGTAAGAGCAATAGGGTTTCATTCACTGTTTCAACAAGCATATTCAAGGTGATGAGGGTTCTTTCCTAGCATTGCCACTTGTTTTTTAGCAACCCACTTAGGAAATGGGTTAAAAATTATGGGCAAAAAAAGCAATCCGTGCAGGTAAGGGGTTAAACTTGCAATGCAAGCCAAAGCAACTCATTCAAGTAAAGGGTTAAAACTAAACTCAATTTCAGCAAACCATGTAACTAAAGGGTTAAACCTACATAAGCTCAAACAACCCAACCACGTAAGAGGTTAAACCTTAAATATAATGCCTACATTTCAATTTTCTAGCCAAAATTTTTGTTGATCAAAATTTAGGGTACTTATCTTTGCTACTATGCACGACATACACATGCTTAGCAGTAAAGAGGGGCATTTGTAATTACCCAAAGTTTTCAAAAATCAATATTTAGCACTTTTCAAATTTTATGACAAATTTATAACAAATTTGAAGGTTTCAACGTCAAACACAACTATCTATTCTAATTCTGATCAATTTTTTCTTTTATCTGACTATCAACTATATTTGAGACTTATTTGGATCTATTTTCAGACAATTTAGATTTATCTTCCAATTCAAACCTGGATCCAGTCCAAAAAGTCATACAGAATTCTAAACAAATCCTTAGATACAAATCCATGTCCAAATCCTAGCTTCAATTTTAGAACATATCCGTAGATCTAAATCTTCGCCACATATCCAAAATGGATCCCTAGATCCAGATTCAGATTAAAATTCTATATGTAGATCCCAAGAACTAGATCCATATCCAAATTACAGATCTAGATCCAAAATAGATCTCTATCTGAATAAAAATTACAGCTCTAGATCTAAAACATATCCCGTGATCTATATCTGAATCCAAATTCTAAAACCAGATCCAAAATAGCATTTTTCAAAGCATTCGATCAAATTTAGATCTGATCCAGATCCAAAATCCAAAATCTAGATCCATATCTTTATTTGGTTCCAAGTTCTTAAATTTAGATCCAATTTCATGTTTGTATCTTAATCCAGAACCAAATTTTTGAGATTTAGATCCAAACCTAAATTTCAGATCCAAATCATAAATTTGTCTTTTTGAAAAAAAATCTCTCTACTCTTAATCTGTGTTATTCTTTCTCTATTTTTATATTTTTTATCCTTTATATTTATTTCTCTCTTTTCTTTTCTCTCGAGCTCTTTCTCTTTACTTTTCTCTGCTTTCAATATCTTTCTTTTAAACTTGTTTTTCTCATGTTTAACTTTTATCTCTCATTTTAACCTTCATTTCTTTCATTTTAACATTTATCCTTCTGTTTCTTGTTTTCTTAATTTTCCATCTTTATTCCTCTCTTTTTATTTCCCTCTCGTTTAAATTCTTTTCTTTCAAATCACTCTCTATATCTCTCCTCTCTTTTTAAAAAATTTGTCTCTTGTAAAATATCTCTCTCTTTCTCTGTATCTATTTTTTATTTTTCTCTTTTAATCTCTTCCTATCTATTTCTCTCCTTATTCTAGTATATTTTTCTTTTCTCTTTTAGATTTCTTTCGTTATATTTTGATGCTTGATGGCTTGAAAATGTGTATTACGATGTCAAGATTTGAAGTAAGAAATTTTTCTATTTCTATTATTTTTGAGGCCGTGGCATGTCCGACCCATATACAAGATTATTTACATCTTAATTTTCATCTTGCATGCATTTATCACAATTTTCAAAATTCAAAACTACCCATAGCCTTTTTCAATCATTCATTTCTTTCTAACCTCCCCATGGCCTACCTACACTTTTTGTATATCCTTGAGTGATTCTCTAGATGAGTATTTGCGTTATCACATTTTAATTAGTTTTTCTTTTCCATTGTTTCATAGATAAATGTTTGATAGGAAATGGTCTATCTTTTTTTTTGTGCATATAGAATTTATGTGTCATGCATACACAACTAGTGTGAGATTCACAAATGTTTAGAAGTGCATCTCTAAGAAGCTTAAGTAAAACAAGATCAAACCCTAGCTACTTAGGTGATGATCAAATTATAGCAAAATCTTGAAACTTCCTTAAGGTTTAAGGGAAAGACTCCCACAAATCGTAATATTTTTTCATTTCAATATCAAATCTTTACTCTTTTCCAACATATCACTTTGATTTTCAAATATCTGCAATATTGTAAAGTCCCTCCCTTTTTGGCCCTATGAAGAATTGAACTATGGTCATCGTCCATCTAATTTAAGATTTATTTTCGAAAACAAAGTTTGGAAAACTTATTTTTACAAGGCATAATAGGTTGAACTCATATTTAAAAAAAAACTGGTAATTTGCAAATACGTTTCCAACTATATTTACTCAAATATATTGAAAACTTTGATTTTCAAAACTATCTTCAAATACAAATTATCGTTTAATTTGAATTCTAATGACAATCTTCGAAGAACTCTAATGATTTTAACAAGTATATCTCTTTGAACAATTACTTTCTAAACTATTTCTACATTTCAACCTTATCTTCTTAATCGTTGTTATAATTTGGGGTTCACTAAATACCTATAAAACCATAGTTCTAAACTTGAGGGCACAATATTTTAAACAAAATTTCATTTAATCTCGAACTCTTCAAAATTGGTCTCAATACTTTGAAAATTTCCTTAACTTGATCATACATGCATATAGGATTTTAAGATAACACTTTAAAATATTTGAATGTGCAAGGCAAAGAGGCTAGTTTTTAGTTTAATTATCTCCAATGAAAGCATTGGCAATGGTCGGACCTCATAGCAATAGGTGAGCCCCTTTCTCTGTAGGAAACCAAAATCAATTTTGGGATGCAAACTGCTAGTAGAACAAGAAACAGACATGCATAACCCTATCTACAAGGAAACTGAATTTGTAGATGGGTCCATAACAATATAAGAGGGTGTTTAGTTGAGAGATTTTCAAACATCATGATATTTGTAAATCGTGCAATGTTTATGCAGGGGTAGAGACAACAACTTTTCATGAGGGGGCACTAAATTATAGTTCCAAAATTTTGACAGAGGTTGAAATATAATTTTTCAGAATTTTATTATTTTTTAATTTACATGTAAATTTAACAAATTAGAAGGGGAGTCAGGCCCCCCTATTGGCACTGCCCTTGTGCCTTGAGACTCAATAAAATATAATCTTTCTTTGGATGATGAACAACTAAATTTATGCATATTGCACCAGGTTTAGATCGTTTTCTCACACAAACTGATTGGCTTAGGCACTGAGTGTCAAACAAGCTGAGATGAGATAAACAAAACTTTGAAATGTTTTAGAAAGTGACACATGTATAATTATATGAAATGATGACATTACGTACAAATTTTACTTTTTATGGCCTTCGTGATTGAATCAAGATGAAGTCTTACTAAAAGTTTGACATGATCTCTAAAGTCATGTAGACCTGGTAATCATCTCAGACAATCTTTGTGGAACTAAGGGGACATCTTTTGAGAACACAAGTCAGTTCTCTGGGAGAAGTTGGACTCCTGGTTATCTTTACGGAAACATAAATTCCTTTTAGTACTTGCATATACTAATTTAATTTGAGTTGATTTGTTGTAATATGTGAGCCATACCACATATGTTGTACTAATAAATTAGTCGACTAAAATGAAAAATGAAGAATTATCTCTACTTCTTCTTTGTGTAAGTCCTAACAGATACATTATGTCAAACCATATATTTACCTCGGTTGCCCTTATAGACTCTTAACTATGCTCACAGATGATGAATTAGCATTGGTACTTTAGCATGCTGCTTAAGGCCATGAGAGATTTGCTTGAATGGGACATGTTTAGGAAAGCAGCAAACTCAAACTTTGATGAATATATGTAGGGGAGAAGATCACTTATTTGTACACTAATGGTCATATTTACTACGAAAAAGTTGATTCACTGATAGTAAGGCATGATTCAGTAGTAAATATGAAGCATAGTGGAAGGCCACAGTCTAGGGCACAATGAGCTATAATTAGGCATTCGAATGCACAAATTTTTCCTTACAAGTGATATCACTATGTTACACATAGTTGGACATTTTTCCTCTATGCTCGCGGGTTGCATGATCCTATCACGAGTATGTTGGATGAGAATGTATACCTAAACCACTTGAGAAATCTTCCTATTTCCTTGCCTATCATGTGTGAGTGAGAGAATATTGGACCATCGGGTCTGAATTCTGCCATGTTGGGTAGGATCCATATCTATATGACTGGTGCATCAATGCACCATTGCTTGCAGTAATGATAGTTGTCCATTTGCATTTTGTTTTGAAATTGGAAATGAGAAGAGGGTAGCAGAAGAGAAAATGATGGGTATAACAATCCCGCACCGGAGAGAACATATAACATCTGTTGCTTGTGCTGCTGATAGATTGTCTAGCTGTATTGCCTCTACCTTTTTCCTTCAGTATTATCTATACACATAAAATGTGAGTAAAAAATCACTCTCGCGTACTTGTTTTGGGACAGACGAAAAAAATTCTATCCTTTGGATTTGGTATCTATGAGTGAATAATCGGGCACAGGCAGTATGGGTTGCCAAAGGCGCCTTCAAATATTCACTTCTTTATATAAACTATGTCTGAAATAGTGCCCCTCTGCCCACCAGGTACAGGTTGCTCTTGGCGAAAATAAACGCTTATTCTTTTACCAACTTTAATATATCAAAAAGGCGTTACAGATTAAGGTAAAATAAAAGGTACCGACATAAACGAATTGGTACAGCAATCACCTAGTTATGTTCGTTAGGTTATAGCCATGAGCTATGTCCTTAGCCGACGTAAGGAGTGGAGGGGTTATCCAGTCTTTATGAAGGTTGTTACAATAATAACTCACAGAGCTGAACAGAAATAATTGAATAAATTAATTATCTTCGCCTTTGGACTACCTTGCAAGGGGCACCAATTTCAATATATGCCCGCACCTCTTTGAAGATGGTATATACGCAGAGTGATACATACATAGACCACTCGTATGGTTTGGGTCTCCTTGAAGGCAACCCTTATATCATAAAACTCACCATTTTTGGTGTTGTTAGTTTGTCTGCTGTGAAGTCAGTTCCAGTTTCATTTTACACGATTTTGAACACGAGATCCAAATTGAGTTACCACCATTGCTCAAAATCGAGTTAAATAAGTGGAAGTTTCATATTTCAATTTCATTAAGAAAACCATTGTAGCTCGAGTAGAATCATCGACTATGGTAAGAAAATAAGTAAGAAAATAATGTGCTCCGGTGCATGATGGTCTAACATACTTCCCTTAGATATCACAATGGATCAAAGCAAAAACACAATTTGCCCTACTAACACTAACAGGAAAAGGTAAGTAAGTGAATTTTTCTTTATGATATGCATCACAAAGTAATTGATGCCAACAAATAATAATATCCTTGTTCAAAGAAATAGTTTTATCAAAAGAAGGATATTCAATTCTCATATGCCAAATATGGCACGAGCTACTGATAAAGCATGAGACGTAGAAGGTAAAATGCATGAGAAGTAGAAGGTAAAATGAAATTGTATAATCTACTGCTTAGTCTACCCACATAATCGACTTCCACATCAAACGGTCCGGAAAAACCTAAGAGGATGGAAGAAAAACAGCAGCACAATTAGACGTTTGGGTAAGTTTTGGCACAGATAAAAGGCTATATTTAAGATCTGGAACATATAGCACATTTTTGAAAAAAATATTGGAATTTAGCCAAACGGATCCTTCATGGGTCACTATCGTTTGATGGCCATTAGGAAGGTTGATGTTGCATGGTTTGGGCGGATTTCTAACATCAATCAACAGACAAAATTGGGGATTCAGTGTCAACGACCCAATTGATGAAATTATATCGAGACATGAGTGAGTTTATACACGCAAGGTTAGCGGCAGCTGGCTTAGCTTCAAGGTTTAACCAAGAAGCTAGTTGACCAAGTTGATCCTCAGTTAGCTTACGATAAGATAGATTTGGCATTAACTGCATTTGCTGACATCTCACCTTGTGATTTTTTTGAATTTTTAGAAGCCACCCTTGCACTTGGGTGGTTTGGAGGATAACCATGGAGAGAATAGTAGTGTGATTTGGTGTGACTCAACATTCCACAACGATCACATTTTGGGCCAGTCTATTCTGATAATTTGGTCCTCCTTGTTAAGGAAAGTGATAAGGAGAGAAACAAATCTGGTTGCGTTAATTTTGGCAAGGGATAAAATCGTGTAGATCCTAAAACTTGGTGTTAATATTTTATCACTTGCCATATATTGTTGTAAATCACGAGCCTTCCTTATCGCATGTTTCCTTCCTTTCTTCTTTGTAACTGAAAGCAATTGAAAAAATGTGAATTGCTAATGTTGTGTTTCATTGATAGTCCACTATACAATTTATAGTCTCTCTAACATTTGTGATAAGCATAGAAACTTCACACCTTACCTAAGATATTGCCTAAGATCAGGATTAGATAATCTTCCCTAAGATCAAGGTTTAGCTCCAGATTGATTTTGCCTTATCAAGATAAAGCATGACTTTTCAACAAAGACCCAATACCGATGACTCATCGTGCGCTAGAAGATAGCAAATTAGTTAACAAAACTCCCCCTAATTTGTTATTTTCACTTGATCTTGATAACGCCAATTCTGTTGCGGAGTTCGAGAAAACGAATGCGTCCGAGTGGCTTCGTTAACACATCCGCAAGCTGCTCCTTGGTCTCCGTATGTTCGAGGGTGATATGCCCCGCTTCGACACAATCACGGATGAAGTGATATCGTGTGTCGATGTGCTTGCTCCGGTCATGGAGGACGGGGTTCTTGCTGAGCGCAATCGCAGACTTGTTATCCACCTTGAGTTCCGGTACCTGTATCTTCCATTCCATAAGTTCCTGCAGTAGCCGATGAAACCATACTCCTTGGCACGTTGCTGTTGCAGCGGCGATGTACTCAGCCTCACATGAAGAGAGAGCAACAACCCGCTGCTTCTGAGATTGCCATGAGATTGGACTCATGCCGAGAAAAAAGAAGACACCGGTGGTGCTCTTCCGGCCATCAAGATCTCCAGCCATGTCGCTGTCACTGTATCCCGACAAGAGCAGTCCACCTCCTTCTCTTGGGTAGATGACCCCAAAACCTCGTGTCCCAGCAATGTATCGGAGGATATGCTTTACTGCGGCAAAATGATCCTCTCGCGGATCCTCCATGAATCGACTCACATACCCAACGACAAACACAATGTCCGGTCGGGTGTGAGTTAGATATCGCAGGCTCCCCACCACACTACGGTAGCGAGTGGCATCTATTGATGGAGCTGTTGAGGCCTTGGACAATTTGAGCCTTTCTTCCATCGGTGTGAGGCATGGATTGCAGTCCGCCATGCCGCTCTGGTGTAGAAGCTTCTCGGCATAAGCTCTTTGGCTGAGTGTGATCCCGCCTTTTTCTTGGTTCACCTCAATACCAAGGTAATATGTGAGTAACTCCAGATCACTCATGTGAAATAGGGACATCATCTCATGTTTGAATTTTGTGATGCCACTCATGCTGGTTCCAGTGATGATCAGATCATCAACGTAGACACCGACGATTAGCACCTCGCCATGCTCCCGTCGTGTGTATAATGCGTGCTCATCCTTGCACCGACTGAAACCCAAATCTTGGAGACTAGCATCCAGCTTGGCATTCCAAGCACGTGGGGCTTGACGCAGTCCGTACAGTGCCTTATGCAACCTGAGGACCTTGTGCTCCTGCTTGTTGATGACGAATCCTGGTGGCTGTTGTACATAAACCTCCTCCACCAGGTCCCCATTCAGGAATGCGGACTTCACGTCCATGTGATGTACGGACCAGCCTTCATGTGCCGACAATGCCAACAGGAGCCGCACTGACTCCATGCACACGACAGGAGCAAAGACTTCCTCGAAATCAACCCCTTCACGTTGCGCATATCCCTTTGCTACAAGTCGCGCCTTGTGCTTGGTGATGCCGCCATGTTCATCTCGCTTGACCTTGAAGACCCACTTCAAGCCAATCGTGTGGTGCCCTGCAGGGAGCTCGACCAACTCCCAGGTGTTGTTCTCTTTGATGGACTTCATCTCATCGAGCATCGCTCGACGCCAAACTGGATCTCGTTCAGCCGTGCTGAACATGGTAGGCTCCTCCGCACTCGCCATATGCAACTCGCCGGTGACTTGCTCCTCATCAGGCGGGAGCCCAAGGATGTCGCTCATGAGTCTGAAACGTTGTGGTGTGCCATCATCGTCGTCGAGCTCGGTGAGGGCCTCAGTCGTTGGTGATGCAAATTGCACACCTGGAGCGTGTGCCGGTGTGTTTGGTGGTGGCGACTCATGCTGCTCCCCCATAGTCGTAGCATCTCCTGAGGCAATGATTGTCTCATGCTCGATGATGAAGTTTGTACTTGATGCAGCTAACTGGCCTTCGGGTTCCGCCCAATCCCAACTGGCCTTCTCGTCAAACACCACGTCACGAGAGATGTGAACCCGACGAGCAACCGGATCAAACAGGCGATATGCCTTTGACCCTGGTTCGTAGCCAAGCAGTACCATCTTCTGGCTGCGATCATCAAGCTTCTTCAGATCTGGTCGAGTGACTTTCACATGCGCGATGCAACCAAATGTGCGCAGGAAGGAGACATTCGGCTTCCTCTCATGCCAAGCTTCAAATGGCGTTTTGCCATCCAAGCTCTTCGTGGGCGACCTGTTCAAGAGGAACACTGCAGTGGTGACAGCTTCTCCCCAGAACTCGGGTGGCATCTTCTTTGCCTTGAGTAAGCTGCGTGTCATGCCGACGATGGTTTGGTTGCGTCGCTCGACGACACCATTTTGTTGAGGCGAATATGGTGTCGTGAGCTGCCGTGCAACCCCTCGATCTGTGCAGTACCGCTCGAACTCGATCGAAGTAAATTCTCCCCATCGATCAGTTCGTAGTGCGCATAAACGCCGCCCAGTCTCAATCTCCACGTTGGTTTGTAACTGCTTGATGGCAGGCAGTGCATCTTTACCTGCAAGAAGGTATAGCCACATGTGGCGGCTGGCATCATCCACTAGGAGGAGGAAGTAGCGTTTGCCACCGTTCGTTGTTGGTGTGATGGGTCCACACAAATCGCCGTGCACTAGATCGAGCAAGCCGTCAGCTTGATGATGTGTTGATGCCGGGAACGAAACACGCCTCTGCTTGCCGGCGAGGCAATGGTCACAGATCTCCACCGGTCGATGAATGACTGGGAGCCCGCGCACCATGTCATCTTGCGCCAGCTTTTTTAACGCCTCAAAGTTTAGATGCCCGTAGCGAGCATGCCATAACCACACTTCTTCATCTTGTTTTGCCAAAAAACAAAGTGGTCATGCAATGTTCAACTTGAGCATATACAAGCGATTTTTGGAGCGCGTTACCTTCGCTAGTAGACGACGTTTTTGATCACGTATCTTCAGCACTCCCGATCGGATCAGCTCCTCGCATCCATGCTCATCAAGTTGGCCGATGCTGAGGATGCTACTCGTGAGCTTGGGAATGTAGCAGACGTTGGTGATCGTCAGATTTTCTCCGTTTTGGCATGCGAACGCCACCGTGCCACGTCCGTGAATGTCAACTACCGATCCATCACCGAACTTCACCGAGCCGCTGATGCCCGAGTCCATCTCAATAAAATGGTAGTTTTTGCCGGTCATATGGTTGCTGGCACCCGTGTCTAGGTACCACATGTCATCGCGGCGCTCTCCTTCACATCCAAGATTCACCTGCGCGTGCGTCTCATCGAGTTTGACAAAACTCGATGATGGTGGTTCAACGTTGTTGGTGACGGAGCACACCTGTGCCATGAGGAGTGCTGGCTCCTCGTCATCCTCCTGGGCGAGATACGCCTTCTCGCGTTGAGGCTGCCGGGAGAAATAGTTCCTCGTCATCCTCCTGGGCGAGATACGCCTTCTCGCGTTGAGGCTGCCGGCAATCTCTCGCCCAATGGCCGATCTTGCCACAGTTGTGACATTTGTCACGACTAACATCGCGCTCACGTCTGGACTCATCGCGTCCGCTATTCCGACCATTGTCGTCCTTCGCAGACCGATTTCCCTTCGAACGGCGTCGTCCGCGGCCGCCACTCTTGCTCGACGATCTTCCTGCACCCGGCTTTCCTTTGTGACGCGAGAGCCATTCTTCCTCGGTCAGCAATAGTTTGCTTTCCTTGGAAGCCGTGGGTGGCGGTGCTTGAGAAAGACTGCGCTCGTCGGCGCCCTTCAAACGTCTGGTGACATCTTTGTGAATAGCTAATGTTGTGTTTCATTGATTGTCCACTATACAATTTATAGCCTCTCTAACATTTGTGATAAGCATAGAAACTTCACACCTTATCTCAGATATTGCCTAAGATCAGGATTAGATAATCTTCCCTAAGATCAAGGTTTAGCTCCAGATTGATTTTGCCTTATCAAGATAAAGCATGACTTTTCAACAAAGACCCAATACCGATGACTCATCGTGCGCTAGAAGATAGCAAATTAGTTAACAGTAACTCCCACTGTAATGAACCTATATATACCAAGTAATACTTGTCATCAATAGAAAAAGAAAAAGAGTTCATAGTCGTTTCTCTCGTTCTCTCTCAGTTACTAGGCTTTCCATGGTATCAGAGCCATATTTCTCTATTATCACCTGTCTGCAACCAGCACTTGCTATGCTTCTGGTTACTGTCCCCCTTTTCCTATCTAAATCTATTGGTGTCCTTTGTTTTTTCTTTTTTTCCGACACAAAAGTCAACCAGTGTGCCTTGGCAGTGAAGAAGAAAAGGCAGTGGGAGAAACACACGTCCACCGTCTTCCTTTTCTTCTTTTTCAATGAGCGAGGCAGACTGACCACCGTCTTCTGCTTAAAATCAGGCATTATATCCACAGACGTTCGATCGATCAGAGGTTGCACAGGAAGCTTCGCTTGGAAGTTACGCTTCCATCTAACTTGTGGTCGACTGGAGCCGACGTCCGCATCGGCTGGAATTGATGATTTTCAGACCGCTTGTCCTGACAGAATCCCCTATTCCAGTGCCTAACCGAGTTTTGCCTCAACTTCAGATCGCCGGCGTTGTTAGCTCCGGCCACGGTTGAGGTCGAGCAAGGATTCATCGGAATCGTCTCTGTCTTGGCTTTCTCCCCACGAAGTTTCAGATTTTTTGGAGTTGGCATCAGCGCGCTATGGATTTTTGAATACACAATGTTCTGAACAACACCCTGCAACTGTGCTAAAGCCGTAAATCAACAGGAGAATCAAGCCGTAAATCTGTAGGAGAATCAGGCTGAGGCGTGACTACATCCTGGGCACAATTTTGCTAGGAGACGAATCTGAAACGAGCTTGGTGGTGTTGGATTCCAGCACGAGTCTACTATAATTTGGTACAAATTTCATCTCCAAGAACTCTTTGTCTCTCTAGTCGTTGATAACATTTCTAGGCCACTGTCATATTCTTCCTCTAGAAACGAAATGGCTGGTTCGTTGTCCTCTTCAACACAATGGAATGCTATTTTAGCATTAGTCTATGTTAAACTCAACAGAGATAATTATTTGATATGAAGCATTCAACTTGAATCTATTATGGAATCTCAAGAACTCGTTCTGTTCATCGACGGGTCTTCTCCACCTCCTTCTAAAGTCATAATCAAGGACAGCAAGAGCGAAATCAATCCAGAATTCGCTGTTTGAAAGAGATCAGACAGGTTGGCCTTGAGTTGGATCAAAGCTACTGTCTCTGAACCTGTCTTAGGACAGATTGTCTTGCAAATCTACCTATGCAGCATGGCACACCATGAAGAAAACCTTTAGTTCTCAGTCACCTCTGAGAATAATGCTCTTGAAAAAGGAGCTGCGTTTTATCCAGAAGAAAAACATGACTATGCAGTCATATTTGGAATGAATCAAACTTCTTGCTGATACTTTATATGCAGCAGGACAAGAAGTTGGTGACAGTGATCTTGTTCATATCATAATGAAAGGTCTGCCGGTGGAGTATGAAAGCTTCGTTACTCTTATTAGTGCCAACTCCTCTAATGCTTCCATCACGTTTTCAGAGCTATTTGATCTTCTTCTTACTCAAGAAAGGAGACTTGATCTTTCAAATCAATGGTCACTGATTCTAACCGGTCTTTCCAAGCATTTCCAACAGTAGTAGAAACTTTACAATGTTTTTCAAGGTCGAGGACGAGGATGAGGAAACTTTAGAGGACGAGGAGGAGGTCGGTCTCAAGGAAGAGGAAATCGGTTTCCAAATCAAAATCAGTTACAAAGTGGAGATATAAGCAGCAATAATAGCGGCAATGGCACTCACCCTCAGAACCTTGTTATATGCCAATATTGCGGCAGGAAGGGTCACTCAGCCAGGTCATGCTATGATATTTCACAGGTGTTCTCTGCAATGAGCTTGCAAGAATCCACTCATGAATACTGGTATCCCGATACAGGAGCTACGAATCATGTTGTCAAAAGTATCGAAATGTTAAGCAACAAGACAACATATGACGAACCAGACAAGATTATGATCGGTAATGGTTTAAGTCTTCCTATTAAGCATACAAAAAAATTATTAGTAAAAAGTGCTTAGATGCCTTTTCATCTCAAGAATGCTTTTCATGTTCTTAATATAGCTCATAATCTCTTATCAGTGGGCAAATTTACATCTAAAAATGACTGCATCTTTCAATTCTCACCAACTGATTTTATTGTAAAGGATCGGCAGACGGGCAGGGTTCTTATTCAAGGACCAAAGACGCATAGTGGCCTCTATCCCATCAAGGCAACTAGATCCAGCAATGATCAGATTTCAACCTAGCAAGTAGCATTTAGCAGCTGGTTTCCAGCAGGCATCAATAAGGCATCCGCATATTTTGATCTTTGGCATCAACGGCTTGGTCATGCAAACAGAAAAATAGTTGGTTTTCTTAATTCGAGTCAATTTATATCAATAAACACTCCTATTACAAAAGGAGTTTGTCAGCCTTGTTTGTTGGGAAAAGCACATAAACTACCATTTCCAAGTTCTGATTTTCATGCCTCACGACCTCTTGAAGTGCTTCATATGGATGTATGGGGACCAGCCCCAATTTTGTCTTTAGATGGTTTCAGATTTTTCTTGCTTATAGTAGACAATTATTCCAGATTCTCATGGTTATTTCCTCTTGAAGCCAAATCTAATGTGGTTGTGTGTTTAAGAATTTTAAGGTCTTGATTGAAAAGCAATTGGATATCTCTATCTCTTCGATTCAATCTGACAATGGCAAAGAGTTTGTAAACTCAGATTTTTCCTTATTCTGTGACTCACATGGCATTTTTCATTAGTTCTCATGCCCACACTCCATAGCAAAATGGTATTGTTGAACAAAAAAATCATCATGTCATCGAAACAGGATTGACTATGCTTTATGATGCTAGTTTGTCTTATGATTTTTGGGTTGATTCATTTCGTACTGCTTCTTATATCATCAATTGTCTCCCAACTATAAAATTGCAGCGCAAATCAGCATTCTCAATGCTTTTCAAAACAAGTCCAGCCTATGATCATCTTCGAGTGTTTGGGACCATGTGCTACCCCATGTTGACGCCAACAAATGACTCCAAGTTTCATCCAAAAACAAACCTTGCACTTTCATGGGCTATGCAACTCATCACAAGGGATACTTATGTTATGACGCCTCACGTAAACGAGTCATCATCTCCCGGCATGTTGTTTTGATGAACTTCATGGACCCTGCATCGACAAGTCAACCAAGGATCCACTCGTCTCTGATAACGTTATTGTTGCTTGGCTGCCAAGTCTGACTGCAAACACCTCATCCAGTCCAGCTTAATGCTCATTCCCGACAGCCACACCCTACATGGTATTACCTGTTATCTCCCCAATTCCTATCGATGGTTCTCCCATGCCAAGTTCTATCGATGTTACCACGACCTACGGATCTATTGCCTCATGATCAGCAACCATCAACATTTGTGTCGTCTCAATCCGACCTGCCTTCTGCTCCTACAGTCCCTCCCACTGATCTTCTTTCTCCCGTGGTTACTCATTCTCATCCGATGGTCACTCGTTTCATGACTGGTTCCTTAACACCCAAGGCTTTCACTGCTCTCACTGCACCAAAAGAACCCAACTCATTCAAAGAGGTTGTTCGGTCCTTATGTTGGTGTCAAGCTATGCAATTGAAATTTTCGGCATTATAGAAAAATCAAACATGGCAGCTTGTACCCCCCCCCCCCAACCGGATCTCAATATCATAAGCTCCAAATGGGTGTACAAACTTAAACGTCATCCTGATGGCTCTATTGCACGACATAAAGATTGGCTCTTTGCCCATGGTTTTTTTCAAACTGCTGGAATTGACTACCAAGTGACATTCAATCCCACTGTCAAACCAACCACTATCCGGGTACTACATTCATAGCATTATTCACAAGTTCAACTCGATAATGATAAATCTATGGTCTCTCCCATGGCAAGCTCTTGAACGCCTCAATCTGACGATGACTTTCTCTTTGGGAATCCTACACTATATCGCAGTATAGTTGGAGCATTACAATATGTTATCCTAACCCGTCCTGATATCGCATTCATTGTGAATCGTGCCTGCCAATTCATGCACTCTCCGAAGTCCATTCACTGCTTGATGGTTAAAAGAATTCTCTGGTATTTAAAGGGCACAAGTCATTATGCTCTTAGCTTCACAACAGGGCTAGAGGTTTCAGTATAGTCAATTCCTTCTTTTTTACTATACCCCTTGACGACGAGTCTAGCTTTGTATCTTTCCAAAGATCCATTTGCCCTTCGCTTGATTTTGAACACTCATTTACATCCTACAATGTGTTTGGCTTCTTCCTTTGGAATAAGTTTTTTAAGTATTGTTTCGAATAAGAGCATCATACTCTTCTTAATGGCTTTCCTCCAATTTTCATCTTCATATGCTTCCTTGCATGGCTTTTGGAAGAGAGTGTTTGCTAGAAAAATACGTATGGAACTCATTGTATTTAGGATTGGGTTTGAAGGTTCCTACTTGAGATCTAGTAGTCATAGGATGAACTCGTTCTTGATTTGGCTCATTTTCATTGGATTGGGTTGACTCCTCATTTCTAAGAGTTTCAGGCTGAGATTCACTATTTATTTCAGATTGAAGTAAGGGTTCCCCTGACGTTGTGGAGGTACTAGATGATGGCATTGTAAGGTTTGAGAACTGATATTTATGAGGGAAGGTTAAAATGATAGCTTGGTTTTGACATTTTAGATCTTGAATTCTGGTTTCTTGAGTATCAATAAAAGGAAATTTTCTCTCATTAAATTGGACATGTCTCAAAATATAAATTTTCTCGGTTCGCACACCCAAACAATAATACCCTTTATGTTGGGGAGCATAGCCCAAGAAAACACATCTTTGAAATCGGTAATCTAATTTGTTTTTCTAGTAAGCTCTTAAACAAGGAAAACATTTACATCCAAAGATTTTGAGGAAGCCATAATCAGGTGCTTTTTAAACAATTTTTTCAAAGGAGAAGCAACATCAAGAATCTTGGTTGGCATTCAATTAATCAAATAAACTGCAGCACAAAAATATAGGACCAAAACTTCTTGGGAATATTACCTTCTGCCATTAGAGATAAACCTGTTTCAACAATATGTTTGTGTCTCATTTTAACTGCTCCATTTTGCTCAAGGGTATGAGGACATGATATTCTTTGTCCAATCTCATTTTTGACAAGATATGTTTGAAGCCCTTGAAATTCTCCTCTCCAAATATTTTATCTAGTGTCCAGTGAGATTTTCAAAAAGTGCCTTGAAAGCTTTAAAAATATGGCTAAAGTCTGATTTTTTTTTTTCATCAAATAAATCCAAGTATACCTTGAAAGAGCATCCATAAAAATCACATAGTACTTAAAACCATTCACACTCTCCACCAGAGCTGGACCTCATACATCAGAACAAATGAGCATTTCACCTTATTTGAAATAGCCTTAAATGGTAGTTTATGGATCTTAGCTTTTTAACAAGGTTAACACAAATGGTTCAAACAATCATCATAATAAGACAAATCACACTTGTCTAAAACCTTCTTAACAATGAAAAATGAAGGGTGACTAAGTCTTTTGTGCAACTGCCCAATAGTATGTCTTTTTCCAATGTCTTGATTCAGGGCGCTAGAAGAAACTACATGATATGCTTGAGGCAACGTTGTCACTTCTTTTTTAAGTTAGTGTATGACCAACAAAACTTTGCAATATGACCAACTTTTTCACACATTTGGCAAACAAAACGATCACCTTTGTATTGCTCATTTTTCTGTCATCCTCCTCTAGATTGGTGTTGTTTCTACCATGACCTCTACAATTGGTTTGCTTGTTATAAACTTGTTTTGAGACAATATTCACAGTAGACATATTAGATTCACAAGTTGGAGAATCATCTTCTTTTAAATTGGCTTCTTGTATGAGAAGAAGCCCATGAAGTTCATTCAAAGAGACGGGGTCCTTTCGAGTTTCCATACTGACTTTAAAGGCAAGATATTGACTTGGCAATCCTCTAAGAATTTGAAGAACAAGATCATCTTCATCAACAGGTTTGGATGCAATGGCTAATTGATGAGTAATAGTTTTTGCTTTGTTTATATAAACATCCATAGAACTAGACCCTTTTTTCAAATCTTGAAATTGTGATTTTAACTGCATTATTCGAGCCCTGGATTGAGCAGCATATGACTGCTTAAGATAACCCCAAACCTCTAAAGAAGTTTTTAAACCAATAATTTGAGTATGCATTGCTTCAAAAGAGATGACTTAAACTGATCATTTCTTAGCCATTCAATATATCATGTACTAATTTCAGTTGTTCCACATCTAAACATTGATGGAGTAGGCTTGCTTCCATCAATATACCCCATAAGATCAAATGAGATCAAGAGTGAGGTGAATTGGGATTCTCAAATAAGATAATTTTTAATATTTAACTTCATAATGAGGAAATGTTGTAAATTGCTTGAAGCAAGAAAATTTGTACTCGTATTAGTGTTGACTCATGTATTTGATGATGCTTCTTGATTAGCCATGAGAATGAAAAACTGTGTCACAAGATGTAATCCTTAGAATCTAGCAGCAGCACTAATAAAGACCAACCGCTCTTACTATGTTAGAAATCAAAATGAAAAAATAGTTAAAAAAGACATGAATTTTTAAAGTGGTTCAACCAATAGGCTTACGTCCACTTCTTTAGTAGAGATATGCCTTTACATAGAGGAGATACATGAGGGGTCCCTAATTTCTAAGAGACATGACTTTTCAATGACTTTTCATTTTTCAAGGGACATGACTTCATCTCCTAAGATACATGACTTTCCATTTTCCAAGAGACATGACTTTTCATCTTCCAAGAAACATGACTTTTTATTTTCCAAGAGACATGACTTTTCATTCCCCAAGAGACACGACATCTCTCAAGAGACGTGACTTTTCATTTCTCAAGTAATTTACTTTGATTGACAAATATTGCTTTTCTCTAAGATCCTCCTTGGTATTTTTGTTAACAACCAATACATGTCAATCGATTTATCCATTTACGCATCAAACTTGAATTCTCTTATAAGGAAGCCCATTTTTTGAAAGAAACATTTTCTTCTTTGTCCTCCTTGCTTATTGACACTTCGATGAATTGAGCCATCCAATCCTAAGTACTATTAAGAAGTGTCACTAATGCCTACATTTTGTTGATCCATATGTATTTCTTTTGGTGCAACATTTGCTTTTATTTATTAGTATTGCCATGGAAATAGTCCTCATATGAAATTAACCCAAATAACTTAAGGATGGCGTGTAGCTAGAGTAGTCTAATTTGTACGCAAGGAATTTTAGGTACCAACATGCATTTAAGTAACTTTGCAGCGTTAACACATCTTTTAAAATATAAGGAGCTACTTTTTTTTGTTCAAAAGTTTTAGAAAAAAATCTTAGCAGGGACATATAACCTACCTCAATGTACAAATAAATTATTTATACATGCTCGTCGGAAGCCTTACTGAACGAGATTCTGAAATTTTCATTAGTACTGTGTCAAGTTTAGAAATTGATCATGTCAAAAAAGCCTTGAACAACAAAGTGGTATATTTTAACTTAAATCTAATATATAGTTAAGAATATGATTTCCTTGAACATGAAACAAAGAAATAAATAATGGTAGATTCTCTAATCTTATGAACATATCATGGTAAGCATGCAATCAATTCTTGCTTTCATAGTTCCATTTAAACAATTTCTTAGCCTATAAAAATTATGATTTTTTTGTATCAAATTAAAACATAAAGTAGTCTGAAGAATAACATAATTTATCCTTGCAATTTTTTCAATGCCATCATAGTCACATCATTAAATTTCAAAGAGCTAATTTGATTATTATTTGTTGTCTCCAGACCCTCACATCTTTCTACAAATAAATCATCTTGGTAGATGACCCCAAATAACAACCATGTAAATAAAGACAAAAAAAAGGTTCAAAACAATGATGCATCAGAAAACGTAAATCAAATTCCAGATGTCCCATATATTATAGCCAGTACATTCGCAATTTAATTGAAAATGTAATTGAATATAATATACATGTAAATCTAAAGAAAAACCCACACATTGATGTCTCTTCTCTGCTCATCTTTGCTTTGACTATTGTGGAGTTAATGAGTAAAATTTCTCGACGAATATGAATTGCTTATGCAACAACCCATTGCAGAAAGAAAAGGTCAACTCCTCCTTTCACTTAAAATCATACAAGTCGGCGATTGCATGGTCCTTTCTGAAGTCATTTGTGCAAGTACTGCTTTCTGTCAGTATAACATACATGAAGATTTATAATCTGTATTACTGCCAGATAACTTGGAAAGAAAAGAACTTTGACAGGCACACTTACGGGCAACTAGTTTCATGGACTTCAGGTAGTTGATGGCCAGTCTTTTTTTATGGCAAACGTGTAGTTGATTTCTAAGTAACACTTCTTGTCATCATCAACAAACTGAGAAATTATTTCTAAGTCGTTAGCTTGATGATTTATTATAGAGCAGCTAGCCCCCTCTGAATGTTTGCCAAGGCGTTAGATGCCCGTCTTATAATCACATCGTTTGATCTACTTTATGATGCTAGTGTGCCAAATCTAATATAAATATGAAATTGAAATTAAATTAATTAATGATAAACATGGACAAGTAACTTCACCTTTGATCTTGCTGAATACGTTCCTCTAGCAAAAATTCCAGAAGGTGTAACCTCTTCTGCCATCATGTATGTGTAAGGCTGTTGTTGGGGGCTAAAAGTTCCGAGCATGATTTTTGTACTGACAACTAATTAAAAATTTGAATTCAATTGTTAGAACTTTCCTCTAAGAGAGAAAACTCATTTAATTTATATGCAAGCAAAGTCAACAGTACTTTTGCAGCCAGCATGAGGGTAACCATGAACTACGAATTTTAAACTTCAATGATTGGCGACAACAGTCAAGAAGCTTGAACTTCCTTAAGTTGTTACTTCACTTAAACGTATAAACCAGACCTATGATCGGGTTTCATCCATTGTGAAAGAAAGGGTATAAAATGGCTAAAATTTTTTTTGGTATAATATGGCAACCTTGTTTTTCCCAAGAAAATCTCGGTAAATTAAAAAAAAAAACTAAAAAGCTAACAATAAAATATGAATAATATGAAAATAAAACTCTGGTAATTAAAAAAATATAAAAAACATGAAAAAAAATGAAAAAAAAATAAAAACTAGAATAAAATGTGAATAAAACATGTTTTTCATGTTTTTTCCATTTTTTAAGACTTAGTGTTAACGTTTTTTTCGTATTTTTTTTAAATAAAATGTGTTTCCTGCGACAATGATTTCTTAATAAAGTTACTTATTCACCTGTTTCCAATTTCCTATCCTCTCTTTTTCAGCTTGTCAGCCTTAGCCATAATAAATTCATCTCTTTTTAGGATGTTATTTTTTGCAAAGCAGCTTATATACGCCACCGCTGTGCATGATTTTTTCGTGCATAGGAATATGCAATGATCAAAATATTAACATTAAAATGCCAAAAAGAAACTTTTTATAAAGGTAAACAAGGATTTCAAAATAAAAAGTCTAAAGTATCCTCTACTTTACCAAAAAAAAAAAAATACTACCACCTTCCTTTTGGTGCATATTTGTTGCAACTCAATCTCTCCTATATTTTTAGTATCATCTCCCTCTACCTTCTCTTAAAATCCGGTGTCAAATCTATCCCCTGCATTTCGGTTGTTTAACATCTGTTTCAGGATATATATATATATATATATATATATATATATATATATATATATATATATATATATATATATATATATATATATATATATATATATATAAATGAAAACAAAAACGAAAACATTGTCTCCGCATATATACCCTCGCCCTCTCGTTCTTCGTAATTTTCATAAAAGACAGTCTGTATGATTTACAGCCATTGGACCTCCTTGAGAGAAATTGTAACGGCGGAGTTTACTTTAAGACCTGCGTAATCTGCAGACCCACATTTTATAAAACTAAGGGGATGTGAAAAACAAGCACAGGATCGAGTTTTACTGTCCAGGCCAGATTTATAAGCCGCAAAAGGGTAGCTGTTCGTGTTAAAGTCGCTATATATTATCATCCATCATAAACGCGTGTTTACATTAATTCCTAGGATTTTGAATCATTTGGCAAATCATGCGCAACGTATAAGCTGCGATCAAGTGTGGAAAACATTTCCATGATAAACATGATAACTATGAAACGTACAGAATTACTTTTTATCAGTTGTCAATGAAGTTAAGAATCAAGTAGGACTTGGCAACGTCGTTCTCAAGGCAGTGACAGAAACTGCTCAACTTTAAGGAAAAAAAGAAGTCTTTAACCTTACCTCAAAAATAGTTTTGATATAAATGAAGGGTAAGAATTATTCCTAAAAAAACATTTAAGAAACATAGTTTTATCTTACATAAATGCTTATCTTTGTGTGTGAGAGTTAGAGATCTAGAGAGAGAGAGAGAGAGAGAGAGCAGCTTCTAACAAATAAACACCTGGTCGATGGCAGTCCTCCATGGAATCAGACAGGATGTGCTCAGGGGCCCGAGGGAAAAGGAGGGGGGGGGGGGGGGGGAGAGATCGTTTCTTTTTAGCAAAAAAAAAAAAATTACGCATGTATTTTTGAAAACTTTTGACTTGGCGTATAAAAATTTTAAAAATTATTATTCAGCACCTGTACAAATTTTCAAAATATTATTCTGCGCTTCCTAAAAAAAATTATGGATCCGCTGCAGTGGCTGAGCCACATATAGGCTTTCTCAATTTTCTTTTATTTTTACATTAGGATCGTTTAACATTTAATGTAAGTAACCCTTCAATTATGAAAACTTGTAAATCAGTACCCCTTCAAAAAAAATTTCTAACTGGTGCCACGGATCAGCTGGTTGTTACATGTCACCAGTGGGAGGGAGATATGACTTTTATAACCAACACTTTTGAGGAATAAGCTGACAGGAGATTACTTCAAGAAATAATTTGACAAATAATAAAGTAGTTGTGCTGTTCAAGTTGATGATAAAAAAGACGGCATTTTCCTTCATTTGCTTACCCTTGAGACCAGTCTTCCAAACAGTGTTGGTATATTTGAGGCCAGAGACAATGTTGTTGCTGACCAAGAAGGAGAATTTGAGGCTGTAGCGGCTTCCTTCTTTTAGAACAAACAGCGGGCCACTTGAATGATCAGGTGACAGAGGCATGGGAAGGACCAGCTCAGGTCTACCAGGTGACGTGATTGAAAGACTCAGAATCCTGACTTCTGGTTCCAAGCTTTCTGTAAAGTATATATGAAAGAGAGCATAAACATCAAAAAAAGAAAAGGTTCCTCCCGTAAGCTCTCTTACAAATACAATTGAATAAAGCGAAGAAGCGAGAGAGACCTCCAACAGAGTTAAAATCTACACTCCCCAGAAGTTGCTCTTTCCATCTCCTTAAACTTTCGTCATCCTAAGACATTAAGGAAACACATGAATCTTAAAGCCAATAGCACACAAACTCTCATACAGAGAGAGAGAGAGAGAGAGAGAGAGAGAGAGAGAGAGAGAGAGAGAGATAGAGAGAGAGAGAACCTTATCTTTCTCCAGGTGCTCCTTGAGGGTGCACAGAGGACCAAGATTCGGCTTAAGGACGATGCTCTTCTTGCCGCCTTCATCCTCATCCTCCTGATCCTCATCATCATCATCATCTGTGCCATAGAAGGAAGCCTCGCTTACCTGTCTGTTGAGTTTATCACCGTCCCACTGGTCACTACCCGATCTAACTTGCACCTCATCTTCAGCTTCCCTTCTCTCCTCATCATCATCGAAACCCATTTTTTCCTTTGGAGGTGAGATGGTGGTCGCGGTGCCCACGGCCATGGACATTCTTCTCCTTCATCCACAGCTCCCCCTTCCCTTCCAAGATAACGAGCCGCTGACTAAGAACAAGGACAGGGATAGAGAAGAGAGAGAGACGTGAGAGCCACTCAGGACAGTACGTGCCACGTTTCCAACAGGCTTCGACAGCCAACACTATATGTGGATATACAAGGTAAAATGTTTGACCTCTCTCTCTCTCTCCAACACGAATGTATACACCCGCACAGAGTCGTTTCCTGCATATTGGTCAAAGCTTTCAGGAAAACCATCAAAATTTTCCCCCCTTTTTTGCAAAACATACATTTAAATGTTAAGCACCTAAGTTTGCAGTAATATTTAGAAATTAACATCCTTTTCATCATGAATTAAAAGTGATTTGATTAGTTAAATTATGCAAAATTCACAATGTTTGTTGTTTCCCTTACCTTTGTCTGTCATATTTAGCCACATTATCAATTAGTATTTTAGAAATTAACTATTAATCAATGTGCCGTATCTGATTTAGCTATGTGTATCTTGTTGACTGTGTCAGAATATTTAACCTAAATGTTAGATGCCTTTTCAAAATTATTTGCAAAACCGTTTTCGTTGCTCTTTCTTAGTTAATGAAATGGCATTTGCTTTTTCATTAATCTAATGGCTCTCTCAAGGAAAGAAATTCACGTTCGACTTTTCCACCAAAAATACTTTCAGCTTGCATCTTTTCTTTCGGTAAATTGTTTCCAAATCTTTATGAGCCCAATCTTTGCAATTTCCGCCTTTAACCTCTGAGACCATTCCTTTCATGCTCATGGTTTGAGCAAGCTTGCAGGTCCCTTCAAGAAGCAGGAGCTAACAAAAAGAATAAATTCTGAAGTGCATGGAAATTCGCTTATTAAAGAAGGAGCAATGTCACCCCCGACAAAGAAACCCTAACGGAGTTTGGGGTGAATTCCCTTACACGCAAACCAAGAAGAATGAGTCCATGGTTACTTGATGAAATCCTCAAAGCTTAGTTCGATGGTCGAGGTAGAATAGCTCCAATCATATCTCAGGATGCAAGGGGAAGTTCTAAAGGCTCAATTGGGCTTAAGACCAAGATCATGATCCACGTGCACCTATGAAGGTACTGTTTGCTCGGAATGCTGATCAGAAGAGATCAACCACGAAAGTGTTTGCTACTTCTACCTAGCCAGATGGCACATGATGTTGCTATTATCATCGACTCCAAGCTTTCCCATGAAGATCTGACGAACTTTTGACTCAAAGTTACTAATTTCTGCTTTGCTTCTAACATTGAATTGAGGTTCTTGGTCCCAATGTTTTGTATTCTAGAATCCAAACACTACTGAACTATTTCAAATTTCGGTATTCTTGAATCCTGACACTACTGAACTATTGCAAAGGTTTACTAGATCTCTAATTAAAAGAACTGTATCCTGGATTCGGTATTGATGTTCTGCAGGTCTGTTTGGATCTTGATACTAGAGTCAAGTAGTCGCTTTTTTAAGATCTCATCAGAAGGAATCCTCTAATATGCACTGGATATTTCAAATCCATTGGAGCTGGCGGCCAAACTAGAACTCTCCCTTTTAGTGCCTAGCTTCAATTCTCTAATTTTTTTAGTGGGAATGGTCTTGTAGAAGATGTGTGATACTGCATGCCAATTAAAACACATGGACTTAACAATAGAGATGGTTATGAGTAGATTGAGAAGGGTGGTTCTAGGTGACCAAATGTTGTCTCTGGGGAGCATTTGATGGCATGGAAGATTTTAATGTGGAAAAGGTTTCATGAAAAAAGAAATGCAAGGAAAGTGTACGGTTTGGCAAATATATGACAGGAGGAGGAGGTTGAAGCGTATGAGAGGAATGAAGTAGAAGCAATGAGGAACAGAAGCAAGGAATGGCTTCCTTCTCCACTCCCCGCCACCACCACCACCCTCTCTTCCCTTGCTTCTCCCTCCTCTCCAACGGGCAGCAAGAGAGACAAGAGAGGAGGAGGTAGCCATAACGGGCCGGAACTTTTTATTCTGGTCGGACCCCTTGGGGTCCAACCCTTTTCCAAGGGAAAATTCACTGGATCTGCCCCATAAAATGGGGAAAGTTTTTCTCTGTTTGGTGGACTGCTGATAATGCGGCCAGGAATGAAGAAGTTCCTCTGCTGCACACTTCCTGTGCATCAAACGCAGCGGACTGAATTTCATTTTGAATGTTGCAGGAGCCGTAATTGAATTCCAGAATGCCAACCCCTCAGTTAAACTCCAACTTTCCCGGGTTCCAAATACCTTTTGTCGCCAATAATTATAAAATTGAAGGAGATTTGCTAAGTAGTCTAAATTTTCTTTCAATTAACTGACATAGGATCATATTATGATCAAATGGTTGAGTGCACCAGCACCTTAAGATTCATTACTACCTAGAAATAATCAAGCTAGCTAGCACATGGTCAATGGCAAAAGAAAATGGAATAGAATCCTTATTATTCGTATTGCAGATCAGTTGTTTATGGAGCCAGTGGTCATTTTCTTAACCTAGTTAGTATACTTTAAGAACTTGCTTAGCTCTAACCTTATTTTCTTAAGGGATTCTTCCCTCAAAGCCCATGTTTAGACCTGTAATTTTTTTGAAAAAAAAAAAAACATTGGTGCAGCTTTGGATATAAATATAATTTAGCAATACAATTCAAATATCTATGTTCACAAACAAAATCAAATATTCTATTTTAATACAATATGAAATCACACACCAGTCATCATTTTACCATATTTCTCGAGTAGTAAGTTTAAATCGAACTCTAAGGACAACAATTGAATATCAAGATATGTATAACCAATACTTGACCAATCTAAGTAGAATCAAGATAGAACAAGCATAGTATTATCCAAATGAAATACTTCTATTAAACGAAATTAAAAGTCCACAAAATAGTCCAATAATGCTTAATGGTATTGCATGAACTTTTTCCAATTAGTGCAAGAATGTCTTCAAAATACAACAAAATTCTAATGCCTTTGTCTACAACTTATCACAACAAACCAAAGAAAAAAAAAATTAAAATCCTAAATCTAAAAATAGTGGCTCTTTTGAACATGTTCGGTGACTCCTGCGTTGCAATAGCATCTCAAATCTCTAACATTGATAGTTCTTCGTTCTCCTTTATGTGTTTTGCTTCCATCTTAATTTGGTTGCAAGATGCATGAAAGAAGTTTCAGTTGCATAGCAAGTTAGAGCACAAAACAAAAGCAATACAAAGCTGCCAAAATACAAAAGTAAGACACATTATGTATGTGCATGCAAGTGTCTACTACCTAATTATTAATGCAAAATACAACTAGCTTCTAGTGTCTTTTATGTCAAAAGAATTTAGACTTAGTTAAGGTCGGCTAGCCCAAGTTTAGAGCAATTCGAGAACTAAAAAATACACAACCCACTAATGTAAGTTGCTATAACCAAGAATAGATGCAAAATCACACAATTAGGCATTAAAAATAATAGATTTCGTTGAACAACAATCTAAATTAATGAAACATGATGATAAATGCACCATCATTGCAAGCATTTAAGTATAATAATGTGTTTTCTCTCTCTAAAACAGTTTGCATCTGAAAACCAACTATATCAACTAATTAACAAGCAGTTTTCATCTAAGACTACTTTTTAACAAAAGATAACCCGTTTTCCTACTAAACTACACTACAAATTATAAAAAAATATGTTAAAACATATTACTAATTTCAGACTTTCTTTCTCTAAAATGCAGAAAACAACAAAGAATAATCTATAAAGAAAGCTACATATATATAATAGTAAATAATTAATTTTTATCTCAAAGTTATTTTCTTAACAAAAGGTAATAGTGTTAGACGCAAGTTATTTTAGCATTCTTTTTAATTTCTGCTCTGTCATTTATGTGTGCTTTTAAGTTCGCAAGTCCTTTCGCAATGGGTCGGGTCCAGGTTTGTGTTAACCCAACCCATCACGTCATGTCAGATACTTAATCTCACTTAAGAGTGATTAAATCCTAATGAAAAAAATATTTTGACGTGAGGGAAGCTTGGCTTCGTGTGGCTGTGTGTGAGTTGCAGTGGTAGACGGTTGTGTGTCGCTCGTAGGTCGAGTAGAGGCTAACAAGGTATCAGAGCTTCAACGACCATGGCGTTACGAATCACTGCACGTGATGCATTCGCAGCGGTGGAACAACACCATAATCAAGTGTTAGCGGCGATTGGCGGCTTGGAAGGACAGACGCATGGGATGGATCAACGCCTGAACACCTTGGACGCATGGTTGGAGGCCATGATGGTGGAGCAGCAGGCGATGTCGATGCTTTTACGTGAAAGTCTATAGCAGGGGTCTCAGCAACATTCCCCTAATTCGGATCAAACTCATTCTGATGAGCGTAGGGAGCAAGGGTGGCCAACAAGCGGCAGCGCAGGGAATGGCAGCGTAGCTTGGCAACCGGCGAAGTGAAGTTTCTGAGATTTTCAAGGGACGACAAAGTGAGTTGGGTGTTCCGTGCTGAACAATATTTCGATTGCCAAGGGATCGTGGGCGATCAAAGAATGAGTCAGGCAGCAGTGTATTTTGAAGGCGCTACGATACGTTGGTTCCGTTGGCTGGTGTCGTACCAAGGGCGACTGGAATAGGATACCTTGGTCAGGAAGATCACGTCTCCCTTTGGACCATTGACATATCTTGATTAGAATGTGGAATTCTCGTGCATCAAACTGTCGGGTACAGTGGTGGAGTACCAAGAAAATTTTGAAGCCTTGACTAATATGGTGCGTGAATGGCCCCTCGAGGTATTGATCGGAGCCTTTGTAGGCAGACTTAAGGATGAAATACGCATCGAAGTCCAAGCTATGAAGCCATAGACTTTATTGGACTGCTTCGAACTTGCCCACATGATAGAGGAGAAAAACAAACAGCTGCACGTATCCAATCGGGGCACGATCAACAGGAATTGGCTAGACGTCAGGACCAATCCGTGTGCAACCCTGAAAGGTGACGATTTTCCATATGCAGCAGTGAAAAATTGGAAAGGAAACAAACCACGCCAAGTTGTAAGACACTTAACGCTAAAACATATCAAGGAGAAGAGGCGGCAGGACATATGTTTCCACTGCGATCGGCCAGGTGTTTGCACATGTACCTCATGGAGGAGAGCAAAGAACCACTAGAGGCCAACGTGGACTCACCAGTGGCCATTGAGCCAGATAAGATGGAGGCACAGGCGAGCCCAAAAATCTCACTGCATGCTCTGGTAGGTGATGAGGTCTGCATCTAATGCATGTGGAGAGCAAGTTGTGAGGGCGACCCATGAGTGTGCTGATCGACACGGGCTCGACTCACAACTTCATTTGTGAGAAGTCTACCCGAGCCCTAGGATGTAACATGGAGGCTCAGCCCACCTTTGACGTGGTGGTCGGTGACGGTAGTACACTGAGGTATAGGGGTAAATGCCAGCTATAAAAGTTGGAGATCCAGAGCTTTCACTTCCTTGTACAGATATATATACTAGTCATGGCGGAAGCCGACTTGGTGTTGGGCATCCAGTGGTTTCGCAAACTGGGAGAGGTTGTATGGGATTTCGTGGGCATGAAGATGCAGTTTAGAAGACCCGCTAATGAAAAATTTACACTTGAAGCAAGTCCCAGGCATCCATGTTTAGAAGTCCCAGCCGCATGTCTGATGAAAGGACCGTCTACCTCTTTCCTTTTACACTCCATCCAAGTGTCAATGCAGGGGAAGAAGAGGATCAGTATGGGTCCAAAGGGTATCGAAGAACAGGAAATAATACATGAGTTCGGTCCAGTTTTCAGCACACCTAATGTACCAACCCGACCCATTCCTGGGCTGGCGCTCTTTTTAGCAGGTTGGATTTGGATTGGGATCTGAACTCAAACCCAAACCCATCGCGTGAAAAACCCCACGCGTTCCCCTTCGTCGTCTCCCTCTTCATCTCCTTCGTCGCTCTCTCATCTCACGGGTGTGAAGCAGGACGCAGAGGAACAAGAGGCGGAAAGAGCAATTGCGACGGGGTGAACAGCGGCAGTGGCGGCACAGTGGTGAGCAACGCCGGTCTCTCTCTGTCTCTTCTTTCTTCTCCTTCTCCTTCTCCTTCTCCTTCTCCTTCTCTCGCCGTATTTTTTCTTCTTACGCCTCTCCCTCTCCCGATTCTCCCTGTCGAGTCCCCCGCTTCCTCCCACGCTCCTCACATGCCCTCTCTCTGCCCGTCGCTCTCTTTCTCTGCATTCTCTCTTGCCCTCTCGTCTCTCTCGCTCTCTCTGTCTGTCTGCCCATCTCTCTGTCAGTGCCCTTCCTCTGCCCACGCTCATCGACCTCCCTCTCTGTCTATGCTCCTCACCCCCCTCTCCCATTTTCTGTTCTTTTCCCGTTTGACATGAGTCTTCTCCCCCTCTCCTACACATTCTCTCTCTCTACATTCCCTCTCGCTCTCTTTGTCTGTCTCTTCTCCCTTTGTCTGCACTCTCTCTTTGCCCATGCTCTCTCTGCTCGAGCCCTCTCCCTCAACCAAACACTCTCTGCACACTCTCTCCTTACCGCCAGCCTCCTCCTACTCACATCTCTCGTGTTTTTTCTCTTGTCTTCAGCCTCCCTCTCTCTTGTTGTTCCCTGCCTCCCCCAACCAAACCAATTCCTCTCAGCTGAACTCCTCCTCTTGAACTCATTTTCACTTTTTCTCACTATTTAGTGGCTGTTGGGTTGGAATTGCAACTTGGGGACACATCTTTCTCTTCTTAACAGCGAATAGAAGGCATTGGTGGTGGCGGCATTGCATGGTTTTTGCCGCTTGGGGATCAATCAAACATTTAAAGTGGTTGTCGGGAATATTGCAGTAGTTTGGACACTAAGATTGTGAAGCCTAATCAAGCTTAAATTATCTAAAATTTACTGTTAGTACATGTATAATTATTATTTGAGCATGCTCATGATTCGATGATTTGAAATACATATTAGCGATGTTGCTATTTTATGGAAAGGTTATGACTATTTTGAGAAGGATGAGGACTTAAGTGTATATCTATCTCTTTAGTGTGATGGATTAATTTTTGAAGCAAATAGGAAACATAGTAGAGATGAAATGTGGTTGAGAAGATGTAGGACCGTTGTTGCAAACTTGTGGCACATACTATTGTCGACGTGTGTATTGCAGTGTTAGTTGGAGAAGAATATGTAAGTTGGGTGTAACTATTAGGTAGACGCCTCAACTATGAAAGCAAGTGAAAAGTATATTAGTGATTGGTTGAATTGAAAGCTCGGAACATAGACTGTTTGGTGACACCTCTAGGGTTGGGAAGAGACCTATTGGGGGTTTTGGGGGTTTTATGCCTCAATGATTATATTTTATACTTGTATAGATTGTAAAGCGAAACGAAAAGAAATCTTATCACTTGCTTATGTTTGTAGGTACACCAGGCTCATCTAGTAGACCTTGAACAACAAGAATAGAAGCTTGAGGTGTTTTGGATGATGCGCGACAGGTATGGCGGCATTCTAGGCAAATCGCTGCCTGGGGCCAACTTTTGAATGTGTGGTTTCAGGATCGTTGGATCCTATGATTGTGATGTGATTGAATGAATGTATGCATGAGATTGACTAGTTATGAGATTAGTTTTTGAATGTGTGGTTTCAGGATCATTGGATCCTATGATTGTGATGTGATTGAATGAATGTATGCATGAGATTGACTAGTTATGAGATTAGTTCTATTTTAAAGATGTGATTGATGTATTTGATTAATGTGAATGTTGTGGTATGTTACATATGCATTGTCATGGAAAATAATGTAATTGAATGAAATCGAAGGGTAGTTGTACCTGCATTGTTATGATGGCAAGCTAAGAATGTTAACTATATGTGTAGCCCTCGTGTGGAGGCAATTGGAGGTGTAGGTGCAATCGTGAAGTAAACCAACCTCATGAGCTAACAGGTCATTTTGTGGATGTGCAATCATAATGATAAGTGAGAAAGAATAAGAGATGAGAGGACAATGGTTTGTGGCAATGTGTTTGGGAGATGCCCTGCCTTCACCACTGGTCTCACCTGTTCGGAGCGCAGGCGGTGCAAGGCCCCAAGGTATTGTTGTGTGATGTGCTTGAAGCATTGGGCTCCTGCCTTCCCAAACTCGGTATCCTAGGGAAGGCTGAGTTCCTCTCATTGGAATTAACACATCAATGAACGAGTACTATTCCACTGCAACGTTAATGTATCCATACCATTTCGGGTCACCATGGGGGTTGTCTCCCGACTGTAGGCTACCCGTGGTGTGCACATGTCTGTGTTTGCACCCACAGAAACTGTCAATTCATTAAAGCTAATGTAAATGAAAAGAATGTGAATAAAGTGTGTGTGAATGAAGTGATTGTGAATGATGTGTTTTTGCATGAATTGCATGTGACTAATGAATGTGCTATTGTGGACATTGAGTGGCATTTACTTGTCGTGGTATATATGAGTGGCTTCCATGCCAAGTCATGTGAATGTATGCCCTATCACGACATGATAGTGATTTGCTTTCATTTTGTTATATCTCATAATTGAGCCCTTACCTTAGAGCGGTAGGGATTTATCTGGTTTGTTGTCATACTGCAAAGGCTAAGCCTTTAGTTGTCTTTCTTTTTCAGGTTTTGGCATGGGGCAGTAGGTTGATCATATGGCTCTACTTACATCCTACTGGGAAGGTTTTGGGTCAATTGTACTGCCGGTGTATCATGTTTTGGTCTTATTGATGTCTTGTTTTGTAGACATCAATATTGTGGTTTTGGGGCATTTTTGTTATATGGGTTATCAAGAAATGTGAAGTAATTTTCTACAAATTGAATTTAACATATAATGGAAAATTGCCCCACTGTCTTTGATTGCATACCTCCTTTCCTTCTAAATCGTTGTGTCATCACACATTAGTGTTTTATGTTCTAACAAAAAAAATAAGGGTCAATGGTTTAGGGTGTGACACCTAAGTTGTTGCCACCAGAGTGAGGATACAAACACCGAATTGAGTTTCAGCGAGGAGTAGAACCATTAAAGTATGACCCTATCGGTACAGTCATGTGTAGCGAGAAATACTCGGAGCTGTTGTGTAGGAAATGCTGAAAACAAGGGTGATACAGCCAAGTCACGGTCCCTTTGCATCGCCCACATTGTTGGTTAGAAAGAAAGATGGGAGCTAGCGTTTTTGTGTGGATTATTGCTCGTTGAACGCCATCAGTATCAAAGATAGGTATCCAATACCCATTGTGGAAGATTTGCTAGATGAGCTTTATGAGGCATGTGTTTTTCCAAAATCGACTTGCGCTCCAGCTATCATCAAATCAGCATGGTAAAGGACGACATTCCTAAAACTGAGTTCCACACTCACGATGGGCATTACATATTCACCATCATGCCATTCGGATTGACAAACATGTCATCCACCTTTCAGTCGCTAATGAAAGATGTGTTTTGCCCTTTCTTATGACGGATCATATTGATATTCTTTGATGATATTTTGATTTAGAGCAAAGATGAATAGGAACATCTCAGAGATCTACGAACCATATTAGTACTCCTGCAACGACACCAATTACATGCTAAACTTTTGAAGTGTGTTTTTGGCACTTCCAAGATTGCTTATCTAGGATATGTGATAAGACAAGGAAAAGTAAGCATGGAATAGGAAAAGATCCAAGCCGTGAAAGGATGGAGCACACCCAAAACCGTAAGAGAGTTGTGTGTGTTTCTTGGGCTCATGGGTTATTACCGCAAATTTGTCAAAAACTACGGGCTGGTAGCAGCAACCTCCCACAGTGCTAACCAAGAAGGGTTGATTTGTGTGGAGTACTCAAGTCATTCAAGCATTCCAACAAATCAACGAGGCAGTGATAGCAGCCTTGATTTTACAGATGCCTAATTTTCAGCTTCCATTTGCCATTGAATCAAATGCATCAGATTTGGAGGTGGGCATGGTACTTAGCCAAGACCAACATCTAATTGCTTATTTCAGCAAGGCAATGGGCCAACTTTTGCTAGTAAGTCCACCTATGAACAAGAATTGATAGTCATAGTGTTTGCCATGCTAAAGTGGCAACACTATCTCATGGGGCAACAGTTTGTAGTATTGACCGATCATTGTGGCCTTAAGCATTGCCTCCAATAGTTGTCACTATCTCCAACGCTTCAAAAGTGGATACTTAAATTGATGAGTTTTGATTTCAAGATTTGCTATCGCAAAGGGAAAGAAAATGCTGCAACGAACGAGCTGTCAAGAGTATTCAATCCACAGATTAGTAGTTTATTTTCTATTTCACAAGTTCAAGTTCACCTGTGGGATGAGATTCGGCAGGCAAAAAGGGAAGCCTCGTCGATAAAGAAAATCAGAGAAAACGGCCATAACAGATTTTGTACGGAGCTGCAACATCTGTCAAAGGAACAAATATGAAACAATGAAGCCTATAGGACTACTTCAACCCCTTCCCACACCGGAACTTATATGGGAGGGTATATCAATAGATTTTATTGAAGGTTTGCCCTCGTCCCAGGGAAAGTCCGTCGTTTTGGTAGTGGTGGATTGCCTATCCAAGTATGCGCATTTCATGCCCTTGTCACATCCATATTCATCCTGAGAGATCTCATAACACACCTTGTTGCGGCGTGCAATCGGATGGTAGTCCAATACAATCGCAGACACAGGGACCAGCAGTATAGTATAGATGAGTGGGTGTACTTGCGCAGACCTACGCACGCCGCAGGGTAACGTCAGCCATGAGGGTGCAATAAACTCACACCCCGATACGTCGGGCCATTCCGCGTCATCAGACGAGTTGGTCATCTTGCTTACGAGGTGTTACTACCGGCTAGAAGTAACATACACTCTGTCTTCCATGTTTGAAAACTCAAGCCATGCCCTCAACCACCAGCCGAAGAAGACATCATTTCAGAGCCGATTAACGATGATCAAACAAAGGCTGCCCCTTTTCGCAGACTAGGCACTCGCACTATCAGCCATGATGGGGCAAAGTATGTTGAGTGGTTAATCGAGTTAAACAATACCGACGAAAGCATAGCAACATGGGAAAAGGCGAAAGACATAAACACTTGATTTCCAGATTTTACACCTTGAGGACCAGGTGTTCTTGAAGGGGGGGAAATTGTTAGACGCAAGTTATTTTAGTGTTCTTTTTTATTTCTGCTATTGTCATTTATGCGTAGGGGTGCACAACGAGTCGAGCTACTCGATCTTGACTCGTTTAAGCTCAACTCATAAGCGAGTTTGAGCTGCTTATTTGGTTAAACGAGTCAAGCTCGAGTTGACTAGTCGACTCGTTTAACTAATCGAGTCGAGTTCGAGTTCACTCAAGTGGACTCGATAAAGCTCGACTCGGCTCGATTAGTTAATGAACCGGTTTTTTTAAAACCGGTTCAGAAGAAGCTTCTCACAGGTGGGAAACCCTTTTTCACTTTAGGGTTTCCGTTTTTCGTTCTCACTTCTCCCTCTCTTCGACTCTGACTATCCCTCTCTCGGTCTCTCCAACTTCTCCTTCTCCTCTCAAGTTCTCCATCTGTGACTGCTCCACCTTCAGCCTTCAAGGTCAGCCGGCTGCTCCGCCTTCAGCCCAAGGTTCCTGCCTGTGCCTGTGCTCTCTGCTCTTGCGTGTGCTCTTTGCTTCAGCCTTCTGGCTCTTCTCCCTTCAACTTTCAGCCCAAGGTTTCTGCTTGTGCAAGTTCTCTCTCTCTCACCTTTCTTTCTACAATCTCTCTCTCATTTTCATCCCGATTCGTATTTTCGGTTCCTCCTACAGACGATTTTCCCTCCCCGTCTCCTCGGACACATCCAAACGCCTCTCCCTAGTTCGCATGAAGAACCAGATACGCTTGTTGTGCTCTGCTCATCTCTTTTGCAGCATGAGGTGAGGTCTTTCACTCTTCCTGTTGCAAAATCGTTGCTCCACTGACTTCAATTAGAGTTTTATTCTACCATGTTATGCCCAGTGGCTGGTGTTTGTATCCATGCCTACTTCAATTTGGGATTGAGACTGCTTTGTTCCATTTCAATCTATTTGAATGGGAAAATAAGAGTTACACCGTAGTTTCTTGTACATAGAATAATATGCATAACATGTTGACAAAATATCTTCTTTTCCACAAGCATGGAGTTACCCTTAGCAGCACAAATAGAAATTCTTGAACTGTTGGCTGCTCTCTTACACAGACACTGATGGAAGAGCACTGTACTTGTGCCAACATGGAACTTAGCTGAGTTGGTTTGCCAATCGGATCACAGGCTGATCAAAACTCAGCTGCAGTTCCTCTAACTTAGACAGCTCAGACTAATTTGATCAATTAAACTCAAGTTTTGGCCCTTGTGCCCAAACCGGTACTTAATTTCTTCTTGAAGGCACTGTCATGAGCACTTGTTATGGGTTGAAGTTCAATAGTTTAAAACTTGACTTCACTGTAACATTAAAAGTTACTAGCTTATAACTTAACTTTGAAAGTCCTTAAGATGTCAAACATGCAACTTGTGTGAAATGTGCATTGCATGCAGCAGTATATGTTTTTTAATGTCTAAATAGACAAGGATGTAAATGCCAACGTGATGTCTCTGTGTGTGTGTGTGTGTATATGGGAGGAGTTTATCCAACTTGCACTAATTTGTTCAAGACATATGCTTATAAATATGAGAGGTGTTGTATCATCTAAATAACTACAAACTATGTAGCAATTGTGTTACCTTGGAGAACTAAGCCAATTTAATGGCCCTGGAATATGAACTAGATTGTTTAAGTTATAGGAATCATAGACAGTGAAATACTCCAAAAATAGTTAGACTGCATGGTCCACGCCAACTTCGTGGATTGTGCTGAGGCTGGTGGCTAGTCATTAACTAGGTGAGCTGGGTTCCAATTCTTGATTTTGTCTGCATGCAATTTGCTTCGAATAGCTGCTTATGTTTTCAAGATTCTTCTTTTTCTATTTCTTTCACACTTTCATGTTTTTGCATTTATTTTCCTTGTAAGCTTTCTTTATCTACATTCAGAGTTCCCAATTCCTGTTCAATAAAATGGGATCATTTGAGCACTTAGTGAATCAATTCTAAGGCTGTTCAGGGCTTGGATTTTCTGGTCACCGACTCACCATTTTTTCACCATGCACATGCCTTTATCCTCTGATTATGACAATTTTGGCATTTAAATAGGTAAGAAACCAGCAAAGGATTTTATAGATGACGTGCACTTACGTAAATACTGTTGCACTAATCTAAGCAACCACATATAACATTTGGAGAACTAAACATATTTGACATGCTTGAAATATGAATTGTAGCTATCAAAGTTAAAATAAAAAAAATGCTTGACATATGATTTTAAATTACTAAGTCAAGAAAATGCATATGCTGTAAATTAGCTGGATACCTGGTCTGTGTCATAGACTGAATGGCAGTCCTTGACTAGGTTGAATAAGTGTTAATCCTGATTTTGACTAATAGGATTTGCTTGAGCTATTTGCTTATGTGAGTAATAACCTTTGTTGTCTATTGCTCTCATGTCTTCTTTTTTTATTTCTGTTATGCTTTTTTTTTGTAAATGTCAGTTCAGTGTGCGATTTTTTTTTAATAAATGAGAACATTTTCACAAATGTGTATTCTTTGGATTAATTCTTAAGGTTGTTCTCATTTGTGTTTCTGTGCCACCATTAAGAAGAGTTGATGCTCAAAGCATGGGTACATGACACATAAACTTGTAAAAAAGAAACAACAAAGGATTTCATGGCACCACTTGTAGAAATGCATGCAAAGAGTAATCCCATAAGCATCACAAAAGCAACTGGTTGTATGGGAAATTATGAAAACTCAAGTGATTAGGGATTTCATACGTGGTAATATGCATGTTGATGGCTAGTTTCTTTCCATTTTTAATCTATTGTTATAAAATGGTATTCTGAATTAGTAGTATGCTCATATAGTTCTTTTTATTCCAAATTCCGTATTGTCTAAATGCAGTTTTTCCAGTTGGGATTAGTGTTTCTTATATTTAATAATAATAAGTAGTGATTTTCATTTCATATTCCCTTAGATTGTAATATGTTTCTATCAAAATTCATGTTCAAATAGGAAAATAGCTTGAGCAGGAGGGAAATTTACTAGTTTGAAGAATGACAAATTTAAGAAGAAATATCATTGATAAGGGCAAGCAAGTATGTGATTCGAGACGGAGTTTAGATGATGTCTCAATCGGAATACATTCCTCTAATGAAACTCCTATGGATTCGCAAGACACTGAAAATGAAGGAGTTTCAATAGATGCTCCTGAAGCACGTATAAGTGGTGCAAAAAGATCAAGGGCAAAGACTTCTACAATATGGAATGATTTTGACGATGTCATTATAAATGGTATCAAAAAAGGAAAATGTAAGTACTGTAGTACCCTGTTTTTGATAAGTGCACGAGGATCTACATCATCAATGAGAAGACACAAACGTTTGACACGTTTTGCTAACAAAAGGCAAAGGATTTTAAGTTTTAAATCAGGGAATACTTCATATGTCAGAAAGAAGTTTACGGAAATGGGTTCCAACATCGATGCTCAATCGATAAGAGAGATTGTTGCAAAACTAGTGGCAACTGGAGAACATGATTTTTCCATAGTGGATAATTGTTGGTTAGGTTCCTTCTTAGGCTTTGTTTTCCTAATTGGGTGCCAGTTTCAAGAACGACAGTTAAGAGAGATGTCATGAAATTATATGAAGATAAAAAGAAGAAATTGCTTCTTGTCTTGAATGGTGTTGATAAGATTGCTTTGACTACAGATTGACTACAGATATGTGGACGTCAAACCAACAACTTGGATATATGGCATTAACAGCACATTTCATTGATAAAGAGTGGAATATGCAACAACGTATCATCAACTTTACCGAAGTTGAGCCACCTCATACTGGGTTAGTTTTAGAAAATGTAATTGCTAAGCATCTTGCAGAGTGAGAGATTAAAAAAAATAATATCCATTACAGTTGAAAATGCTTCATCAAATGATGTTCTTGTTAGAAAATTAAAAGAGAACATGAAAAAAACGACATCAACTTGTATTATGGAGGTAAATTTTTTCATGTGCGATGTTGTGCACATATTTTGAATCTGATGGTACAAGATGTGTTGAGTATCATTAAAGATGAAATCATTAGCATTAGAGATGCAGTAAAATATATCAAAGTTTCACCTTCAAGACTCCATGGTTTTGCAGCTGCAGCTAGAGAGTTGGAAATTTCAACGACAAAGAAGTTAGTGTTAGATGTACCAACTCGATGAAATTCGACATATTTTATGTTGGAAACAACTCTTGCATATAAAGATGCTTTTTCAATATATAGCATGGAAGACCCAGGCTTGGTATGGTTGCTTGGAACTGAGGATTGAGAAAAAATAGCAGTGATATGTGACTTTCTTTAAGTTTTCTATGATGTGTCCACCTTATTTTATGGGTCATCTTATGCAACAGCAAACTTGTATTTTCTTGAAATTTAAAGAGTTCAAGAAATATTGCAGGAAAATGTTGAAAATGAAGGTGGGTTTATGAAGGCAATGACAGTGAAAATGAAGGAGAAATTTGATAAATATTGGAAATTTTGTCACTTGTTAATGATTATTGCATCCATATTAGATCCACGCGTGAAACCCACATTATCAGAATTTGTCTTTTCAATAATTTACCATTCAAGAGAAGAATGGGAAGAACAAATGCAAATGATAAAATAATCTTTACAAGATGTTTATGAAAGTTACATTCAAAGAAATGAAGTGGATGTCAATATTTCTACTTCATCAACTGATTCCTCTAGTATTCAAGGTCGAGAGAGTCGAGACACACCACATGGTGGAAGAAAGCTATTTTTTAAGTTCTTAGGTAAAACTGAGAATGTTGTTTTTCAGGTCACCAAATCTGAGATGGACACATATTTGGTGGACGGATTGATTAAGCATGATGATAATGGTGATGAAGATTCTTTCAATATTTTGCAATGGTGGAAGGATAAGGAATCGAAGTATCGAATTCTTTCACAAGTGGTACGTGATCTGTTGTCAATTCCAATAACTTCTGTTGCTTCAGAAAAAGCTTTTAGTACAGGAGGTCGAATTGTTAATGATAGTCGTAGTTCACTGACGCCAAAAACAGTTGAAGCTTTGGTTTGTTTGGGTAATTGGGTAAAGAATGATGGTGATCCAATGCATGAAGTTTTAACAAAAGTATGTATGTTTTGAAGAAATTGTATTCATTAAATATTTCGTGAATCATTTGTTAATTGACTATATGTATTTCTTTCAGGTTGAGGATGAATCAAGTGAATACATATCATTAGAATGATTCAGTTGCCTCTTGGTAATGCTTGTTTCTTCTCATTGTTTCGTTTTCTTCTTTTTCTTGATCTAATGTGATTCTAGTGTCTTTTTCAGTTGCCTCTTATAGTTTTCTGCTTTGATGTCCAATGTTCATGACTCATGATTGTGTGAAGAGCTTCTATATGAAGTGAGTATGTGAATTCGAGTTAGTGATAACGTTTCTTAACTTTCCTTTACCTCTTAAGAACAATATTTTAAATTTGGCAATAATGTGATAGCATTTTTTCTATGTTATTCAGGAGGTTGCTGTTATCGTGGCTAAAGGAAGGGATAGTTCATTTTCAAGTTTTGGTTCCTTGAGAGGAGAGAGGGTTCTCAAAACATTTGTTCACATATTTTTACATACTTCTGAACAAGCTAATTATGTAGAAGTCCCATTCATTTGGAATGAATTTGATGGACTAGTTTTCTGCATTGTCATTTGATTATGTTTATATTTTTCCATGTGAATCTTGCTTTGGATGTGTACCATATGTATAAAAAGTTAAAAACATTATGGTCTTTCAAGCTCTATACGGCTTTGTACTTGGGATGCCTCGCTCTAATATTATCTGATGCTACTATGCATGTCATTGAACATTTACGTTTTATAGGATGTCCAGACAAGGGTAACTGATGTTGTGCTTGGGAAGGAAAAACCTGTTGAAGAATCTGACCCTGAATATGAGAAACTGAAACAGTATATTTTTGAGCTAGAAGAGCACCTGGCTGAGGCACAAAAGCAGGCCTTTCTTCTTGTGAAGAAACACAAAGGTATTCAACAACTTGAGAGGAAAAGTCCTTTATTTGTTTCTATTTTCCTGTTTGAGCAGCAGCTTCCTGCTGTTTTTCGAAGAATTCAGTTTAGTTAAAAGCGGGCCATCTTTTCCTACAATTCTGCCAAATTAAGACTGATTTAATATTATTTTGCTATTTCTCAGAGTTGGGACAATCCTTGTCTGACTTTGGAAAGGCAGTCAAGCTCTGAGGTGCTTGTGAGGGAAATTCTCTTGGTAAAGCATTTTCAGATTTTGGCATCAAAGCAGAAATATATTCTTACAAGCTTCAGAATGAGGTATCTTTAATCATAAGTTTAAAGATAATGTAACTCTAAAAACAAACTGTATTAATCTTGATTACGTACTACTGATTTATTGTGTAAAGCAAAATTCTGAAATGATATCTGACTTGACTTCCAATGAAGGCCGACAATGTATTGATGAACTTTGAAGAGCCTTTAAAGGATTATGTACGTGCTGTGCAATCAATAAAGGTGGGTTCATAGTAATTGTTTTCTCTATGAGATTAATAGGGATATGCTATGGAGCATGGAACTGGAGGAAAGCTCTACCCAATTTTATTCAATTACAGATAGATGGAAGGCATGACTGGGCTCGTTTCTTTATTTGCTTATTTCGTTTTTTTTTTTTTTTTTGCATAGGCTACCATGGCAGACCGAGCAAATGCTTTCAGTCAGCAATGTGAATTGACAGAAACAGCAAAGCTGAAGGAGATTAACCTGTGAGGCTCCATGGTTACTTCATACACTGTTTAGTTATACTTGATGATGTATAGTAAAGCAATAAATTTAACTTTATATGTGTTTTTTTTTGCACCTATTCCCCAACAGCGCTGCATGGGAACTTTCTTTATATGGGTGTTTTATTTGTTGTCTTAAGGCATTTTGCTTAATCATGTTATTCTTGCATGGCAGTGAGAGACTGATGCTGGCTCGATCTGAAAAGGCAGCAGAAGCAGAAATAGAGTGCAAGGAAGTAAGTGCTTATAATGTCACAATTATACAGTTTTTAGTTTTTATTACTTGATCCTGATATTTAGAACGGAAGTCTGCAGCATTCTTAGTCTCATCCACTCGTTAGCTTGAAAGTTTGGACCTGTTGATGGCTTGTTTGGACCTGTTGATGGCTCTATTGAGCATTTATTGATTTTAAGCATATTTTTGCAAGCTATCTGGTAGAATTGTGCAGGATTCTGTATCAGCTGGCAATCTTGTCAGTGATTCTCATAGTGGGCTTCCTAATTGACCATGTGAATTTTACAGAATGGAATGACTCCATTGCATCTAGCTGTTTGGCATTCTCTTCAATCTAAAGACTCTGCAACTGTGGAGGCATTGCTCACTTACAATGCAGATTGTAGTGCTACTGATAATGTATGACCTACTACTTTTAAGAAGGAAATTTTGCCAGTTGGTTTTGTTTTGTAGGAGATACTAATATGACACAGTATTTGCAGGAAGGGAAGATTCCGCTAGATCATCTTTTACACGTCCGTGAATAAATAGTTGATTTATATGTCTTTGTAAGTGTTGGGAGGCTGGAATGTGATTCTGTGGATTGTCATGCATGTGATAAGTTTAATTTTTGTTTTCCTTTGTTACCAAAATCTTGTTTCTGTTGCAATAGATAAGTTTTCTTTTTGTGTTCCTGGGTAACGAGTTAATTGAGCCTTAATCAAGCTCGATAAGGATGAGTAGTCCCGAACGAGTTTATCGAGCCTTAATCAAGCTCGAGCTCAACAAGGAAGGATGAGTAGTCTCAAACGAATTCATCGAGCTTAGTTGAGTCGAGCTCGAGCTCGACACGTGACTATCGAGTCGAGTTCGAGCTATTTTCGAGCTCGAGTCGAGCCAAGCTCGAGGTCTTACTTAGTCGAGCTGAGTTCGAGCTGGCCGAGCTCGGGCTCGACTCGGCTCGTGTTCAGCCCTATTTATGTGTGCTTTTAAGTTAGCAAGTCCTTTTGTAACAGGTCGGGTCCAGGTTTGTGTTAACCCAACCCATTATGTCAGATACTTAAGCTCGCTTAAGAGCGATTAAACTTTAATGAAGAAATATTTTGACGTGAGAAAAATTGGGCTTCGTGCGACTGTGTGTGAGTTGCAGCAGTAGACGACTGTGTGCCTCATTAGTCGAGTAGAGGCTAACAAATACTTTTCCTATTAAACTATCTAAGAACAATAAAAAATTACAAAAACAAAACATAGCATCTTAGGATGGACTTTCTTTCTCTAGAACATGAATATGCAGCAAATAGCAGTGTGCACCTTATGCCTTAAGTAAGCTAAAATTAATTCCTAACATCTACTCTTTGTAAAAAATACTACTTCAAACATGAGAACTAATTATTCTATTAACTACAACAGAAATTTGCAGTAAAAATAGTAAAAACAAGGTAAAAGACCTAAATGCTATACTTCGAAACTTAAAAACAGTAAAAAAGCAATTTAAACTATTAAATTAGCTATAATTAAAGATTTACAACTATTTTTTTTATTTAAAACCTTTTCAAACAAGAAATAAGTATTGAACCACTAAATTACAGTAGAAATTATAGTAAAAATGTGGTAGAAAACATGGTAAAGCACCTACACTATATACTTAGGGACCTCAAAACAGTAAAAAAAAAGTTTGAATAATTAAATTAAATACAACTATGGATTGCCATCTAATATTAAACTAAAAATGGATATAAATAAAAGATAACTATTCAAACTATGAAATGGCAACACCAATTGCACTAGAAAACAAGACTGAATAAGACAAAACTCATGCACACAATTCCAAACATTGAAAAGTGCAGACCAACTAAAATTCCAACTTAACAACTAAAATACACTTAAAAGCAATATGAAAAGACATATATTCATCAAAGAAAGCTATATAAGTATAATCTTATACTAAGCTTACTGATTAACTAAAGTAAAACAAGCTTTAAACCCCAAAAAGATTTATAAACTACCCAGTTACATTATATCAACTACTTTACCAGTCCACAACATAGACTGGCTATATTTGACTATAGTTGAGAAAGATTCATAAGTTAGAACATTAAAGCACACTACAGCTGCTGCAAAATGTAAACAAACTGAATTGAAATAGGAGCAGAACCAACCAAATAAACCAAAATTAGCAAGCATCAATCCTTTAACTAAAATTGTTGAAACCAGCATACCATTAACTAGAAAGCGTTTAAAAAAACTAATTTAAACTCGGAATCAATGAGAATCAACAAAAATGAAAGGAAAATAGGCGTTGTATGTAATTGGCACTTTTGCTCATATATCTACCAAGTCTAAAGCCCCAAATTTAGCAACATATTCAACACTGAATTAACAATATGTGCATGAAAAGGACTGCCGAACAGAGCTAGCAGTTTGACCAAACAATCAAGAAGCTGCCAGTGAGGCTTCTCACATGGCTCCAAATCTAAAAACTACTGCTACAATAGAGAAACAATAATAAAACTACAATAAAATTGCATAAACTCATTGAAAATGAATCAAACTTACTGCTACATGATAAAAAATATGCACTCATACATGATGATCTACACTAATCGATTAACCCAACTCAAAATCTGTAATATAAATCTGCGAACTAAGACATGCTCACAGGGATTTGACAGGAAAACACTTAAAAACCAAGACGCATGACTACAAAGACTTGGAATGCTATTCTAGTTCATGGGAAACATGAAATACCTAATTTATGGTATGCAATGCAACAAGTTGGTAAATACCTAACTAAAACCGGTTGTGGTCCACTTGAATCCTCGATGAAAAGCTCAAGCTACCTTCTGCAATCCTCCAACTTCAATCCTCCATATGCCAAGCATGGTTATGGGTTTTAGGGAAATAAGGATGTTGAAGGAGTTGGGCCACAGTGGGAGTAGATGTTTTAGACCAAGGGGTATCACCTAGTGAAGTTGTTGCAACTTCTTCTCCAAGGGCATGACTAGGCTAGACTGGAAAAGAAAAGAGAGGGGGGAGAGAAGCTATGCCTCTTCCAAGGAAACATGTGCCATGGTCTAGCTCCTATATTTTGTTGTTTTTTTTTACAAAAACCATGTCCATCAACTCTATTTTTATAAAAACGCTCAGTTCTTTTCTTTTCTACTTGTTTCATCTATTTTCTATATAAACTAAAATTTATTAAAACAAATGCAAAATCTAAGTTTAAATAAATGCAAGATATGATTCCAAAGCCTAAATTCTACCAAAGATATGAGTTTTTAAGATAAAAAAAATGATTTTACCATTGGGAGCCAAGTTTTACCGTTTCACATGTAATTTATTCATTTTAGCTTTGATATTGATCAAATTTGAACTATGACTCCATGAGCTCTACACAAATATAAACATGAAGATTGCAGCATTAAATAAAAATTAATGCATTTCATGCATTATTAAAAGCCTCCATGCTTACACTAATACTCATTTAATTCTAATCTTCTGCTTTTCTAGAAAGCATGGTTGCATTTGGCTTATGCAACAAGCCTTTTGACCGTCCAAGTTTCAACTTAGAAGATGAATGCAGTCTCGTGAGGGTTTCTAATGATGATAATCACAAACATTTAAAACACATTATTAAGAGTTTAGGATACAAATCTAACATCTACATTTCGTACAACAATGTGTGACATGCTCTCTTTTGATTCTTTTTCAATTTTTTTTTTTAATGTATAGTAGAAATGAGCCACCCTTTAATCTAGACAATGTAATCTTCACTTTGAATCATAGGCTAGAGCTACTACAGTTCCACCGCTTTGGGTTATGTGTAGTTTTATCGTGTCATGTATTCAAGCTTTCTACTGACTTTTTATTTCTCATTTTTTCTTTTTCTTTTTTCAAAAAGCCTTAAACATGACTAAATAGAAGTACATATCATCTTCCTTATATTTTGGAGGCAGTAGATACATCAACTTAACTTCATCCCTCTACTCAAAGAATTGGATAGTGGAATTTACACTGACTCTAACTCATTCTACCACTTATGTATCCATTGATTATTAATTAATTTTAGCTATTACACAAAGTTATATAAGTGCTTCAATCCTAATTCCAACTATCACATACAATCAGTTCATCAATTTATATACAAAAAACATCACTTCTTTAAGATTGGCTTCGAATTTTTTTTCAAATTGGGCTTAAAAATTTCTTGAAATACTCTAATTCATATAGTTACAATCTATACGAAGTTAATAATGGAACTTTTTTTATGCCTAATGTAGTGAGATTTTACAAAAACAGATACTAGAGAATTGCTTGAGATATCCATCCCTTGCCCTCATGCTTAAACATTGCTTCCCTTAGCAATGCCCCCATGCTTAAACCAAACTACATGGATGCAGGATGTTAAAAATAAAAAGAGCAGTGAAAGCAAGAAAAGATACGACTTGATAGTTCCCACGAATGGTCCTCATGATGTGATCTTGCTCCCAAATTCTGCTATTTCAATGATCTCTTCCAGTGGTATTGTATATGTAGAAATACAAGTAAGGAGAGGAAAAGAACCACGAACACACGATGTAACGTGGAAAACCCTCAACACGAGGGAGAAAAAACCACGAATGAGGAGGAGTCGGTGCCCACCAGCAGCCAGACTTTCTCTCTCTTGATTATTTTCATTCACCTAAGAAATTAGGGTTACACAGATATAAGTATGCCCTAACAAGGCATACTGGATCAGGTCCAGACCCGGACCCATACA
>JAANDH010000947.1:2190-21816 GCA_011799765.1 Nymphaea thermarum
TGCTTGAAGAGCTGGCGCCCTCCCAGTTTTTTCGTTGACATTTAGAACAGCATTGAAATCCCCCAGACAAATTACAGGTGCATTACAATGATTCACAACAGAGCATAAGCTAGAAAATTGATCCTTTCTGATTCTATAATCTGTATGCAAATAAACACCAATAGCCACAAAAGGTAGGCCAGACTGAATTTTAATGAAACCGTCGCGCGATCAACTTGAATTTAGTGAGCAATATTTCAGAAATCAAAGACATTCTTTCCCACCAGTACGCTTCTCACTCAAACACGATATAAGATATCTCGCGACATTAAGCACGTACTTTCGAAATGGCGTTTCAACGGTGAAGGATGAAAAAGACGTTTTGTCTCGATTGTGTTTGATATACGACTTTAGATATACACTAACTCAATTATTCTTTTTTTTTCATGTTTTTTCATCGAATATCTAGTTACTCCACTAAATTTTTCTCAATTATTCTTTTTTTTTTTCATGTCTTTTCATCGAATATCTAGTTACTCCACTAAATTTTTCTCAATTATTCTTTTTTTTTTCATGTTTTTTCATCCAATATCTAGTTACTCCACTAAATTTTTCTTAATAGGGGCATAAAATAGCTGATGGGACACGATATAAAAATTTGATAAATAGTTCAATTATAATAATGCTACTTTTTTGAAGTACATGAACAACATTCTAATTGAATCCTACTTCTATCTACATCTTAAACAATTCCTAACTCTTAAAACCAAATGAAAAAAAGAAAAGGGTTCATACAATTTTTTTTTTCTTAATTTTAAAATTATATCGGCCTTATTTATGATTCAAAATACAGCAGATTTTTCCTTAATTGTGGTAAAAAATAATTAGAAATAATTTATGGAAGAAAAAATAATGCCATTTTAAGTGTGGGAGTTTACTGATGGTGTTTGAACTGAGATTAAGGACACTGATTTCTCTTCCCTTCCCGTGCATATTGAATCCCTAATTCGCTTCGTGTGGAGTCTATAAAAGGGCCCTTCCGGTTCCGGTTGGAATCCCTAATCACCGCCGCTTCCTCCCTTCTTCTCATTTCTCCCGAGGCACTCGCTCTGTCCACTCCTGCCCTCAACTCTCTGCCTCGCACGATCGACCGGTCATCCATGGCGCCGACGGATCCGGAGAGGAACGAGCCGGAGGAGGAGACCGCAGAGGCCGCCGGAGACGACGAAGACACCGGAGCAGTCGTGCAGCCGATCGTTAAGCTCGAGGAGGTCGCCGTCACCACCGGGGAGGAGGACGAAGAAGCTCTTCTCGATTTGTAAGTGAAGGGAGACCTCCGATCTCGCTGGATCGTTTGTTTGCGCTTGAGGTCTATTAGAGCGTGAGGGTTTTACGCCGACGTGGTTGTCTTTTTTCAGGAAGGCGAAGCTTTATCGGTTCGATAAAGAGGGAAATCAGTGGAAAGAGAGGGGCGTCGGTAGCGTGAAGCTCCTGAAGCACAAGGAAACTGGGAAGGTCCGGCTGGTTATGCGGCAGTCCAAGACACTAAAGATTTGCGCCAATCATCTCAGTAACGATCCATTCTGTTTTTCTCCTTTTTTTCGGCACTTGATTTCGTCTATTTTTGTTAGATCTGGAGTAAATTATGGCTAGTTTTTTTACGAGTCGAGTAACTTTGATTTGTTTCACAGTCTTTCCTACGCTATCTATCCAAGAGCACGTTGGTAACGACAAGTCCTGCGTGTGGCACGCACCAGACTTTGCTGATGGGGAGTTGAAGGACGAACTCTTCTGCATCCGTTTCGGAAGTGTGGAGAGTGAGTGCAATTTACCTTCCCTATGTCTATGTAACATTTCATGTGGTCATCGGCTCTAGTTGTTAATTCATTCCCCTTTTATTAATGGTCTGTAGTGTGTGGCCCTTACAAGGCTTCATTGGTCTCGGAAGTAGATTTGCCCAATACGGGTAATTAAGATCGCTCTTGGACCCTTATAAAGGGTGTTTTATTGCCATCAGCCTTTGGGCCTTCTACGGTCTAGACACGTTTTCATTCCATATTGTTCTATCCAACGCACAAACTGTTCGTCGTCAAAATTTTTATTCTCTTAGGTTTTTTATCCTTATGGTGTAACAGATTTCTAATGGTTATTCTTCGTTTCCTGTGCTTATCGGCATCTTCTTCAAAAGCCACAATTAGGAAAGTGATAACTGAAACAGTAATGCTTAATGACCAATAAAATACTGTTGTAGCATTTATTTTATTTTATTGCTGACATGTTTTTGCGAAATGTTATTGTTTTCGGCTAACTATGCTCTCTTATTTGTATAATGGCTGCCGGTGCAATTATTAATTAAATTTGCTTAATAAATGTTTAACCAAATTCTGCTATAGAACAAAATCTAATTGGAATCACCTTGTGTACTGTAAAGGTAATCCTTTCTATCGTGTTTTTTCTATTTGAAATGATTTAGTTTGCTTAATAACTCAGTTATTTTGGTTAGTATTTTTTGACATTTCAAGTTTCTGTGGTTTGTAATTGACTGAGGTGGAGAATTCTAGCTGTGGAATTCATACATGCAGTGCAATAAAATGAATACGTGTGAGTGATTAGTTCTGTCTGGACTTTGGAGTGAACAAGAATCTAGGTATTTTTTTTATTAATCATTTTTTTAGGAACACTAGGAGAAGAGAGATAAAGATTTTCATGCAGCCTTTTCCCTTACTGGTCATGTTGATAATGAGAAGCTAAAAATTGAGCACTACCACATCATTTATCCAGTAACTTTTTATGCTTTCTGGCCAATTTTAGGACCTTGTAATCTTATGACAAAATGTTCATATGGTCCTGCAAAACACTTTCTTTTTTGGGTACATCATGCTCATGTGGTAACTCAAATGTGCAGAATGTATCGACAATCATCAAATGTATGTGTAGTCTTTGAAGATCTGATCATGAATGAAGTCTAGGATCCCTAACAGCCTGCTTGGATGGATTGAAAGGGAAGGAAAGGGAACAAAATGTTAGTCAATCCTCTGTTTGGTTAGTTAATTAAGAAGGATGGGAAGGAAAGGAAAATAAAAAAACATGTTTGATTCCAAAGCAAGGAAATGATAGCACAGTGTAACTTCAATCCCTTCAGAATTGGAGAGATTGGGATGGAAAGGAAAAGGGTTGCTGCTTTCCTTTCTATCCAAACAAGCTTTATAATAATCTCTTTCTTTCTTTCTTTCTCCTTTCATCTCCTTTCCCTCTCCGTTCTCTTTCCCTCGGTTTCCTTTCCTTTCTATGTCCTCCCTTTCCTTCCCATTCCCTCCATCTAAACAAAGCATAAGTGCAAGCATTAACTAGGCTTTCAGGTAGCTGCCTGAACAGGATGCACTCAAATTGTCTTGATTTCATCACAAACCAACCCAATAGTTTGAATCAGTAATGTAGGTAATAGGAAATCTGTAGATAGTTTGTAGATGTTTGAGTCACTATGTTTGCCGGACATATTTTCAGTTAAAGAATTATGTGGTCATAGCAGAGAAGGGTTTTAGCTCCTCCATCTAAACTGATCCTTGAATCCCGTACGAGGCAGTTAGGTTAATGAAAGTTGGTAGGTTTTTGGAACTCACTGTTTGAAATACTGTTCAGATTTTGGTTTTTTAGATGTTTTGAATTTGAGTGGATGCACTAGATTAGCAGATTGAATCCATTTTCATCCTAGGAATTAATGACTGCGACCCATATCTCGCCTAGATTCCAGAAGCTCATAAACCTGTGCTTATTGTTTCCTGAATTTCAGGAATTTTCTTGGTGTTGTCTCTGTTGCTCTTGCCTTTCCATGCATCTTTGGTGCCAAATGGTACTTTTGTGCTACCTGTTGTTGTTTGTAGATTTGATGTTTTGTTAATTCATATTTCTGATATTCCGTAGTTAGCCAGGACTACTTTGTGGCCTTGGACTACACTGAACCAACAAAATTCTTCTTGTAAAGACTAGTGAATATTTGTTTTTAAGATTGTAATGTCTCAAGGGTTGGGGGTGGCTGGTTTTAGTTCTAGATCGGTCATATTTAAAAGGGAAGGGTTTATTAAGGTTGATGTCCTATTATCAATTGTCTTGGTTTGCAACCTCTTGGTTTCAAACTGAGTTAGGCTACAAGGTCGTTTGGGATGCACCATATGTTGCAATTGAATCGTTTTGGATTGATTTATCAAAATTGGTTGCTATGAAAGTCAAATTCAATGATAGGAACAAAGGTTTTTTCACAAGTGAATAGGGATGTACACAAGCCGAGTTTCAGCCAGCTCAGCTTCGCTTGAACTTGGCTCAAATCCTCAAGCTCTGCTCAAACTCATTAGTTTGAGCTTGACTCAGCTTGAACATAATACGCTCTGACTCAGCTTGGCGAAGCTCGAGCCAAGGTTAAGCTGGAGCCAATCCCAGCCGTTCATTAACCTTGGCTCATGAAATAATTTAAATTTATTTGAAAGGAGATGCTTAGTTTGATTTCTGAACGTGTGAGTTGCTAGCCACCTCAAAACACCATTGGGATAGCTATTCATTTATGTTAACATAGTGAATCATCTTTTATATATTCTTCATTTCTTCTTTTGCGAGCTTAATCAAGTTCAACCAAGCCAAGCTAGCTTTGCTCCAGCTCAACCCATTAAGTTAGGCAAGTTCATGTTTTAACTCGAACTCTACTTGTTTATGGAGTCAAGTTTAGCCGAGTGAGTTCGAGTCGAGCCCAAGTTGGTTTGACTCATTTGACACCCTCACATGTGAATGTGTTGCCTTAAGAGGTGTGGATCAACATTCAAAGGATATAAAATAGAAACAGATAGACTCGAAATGACATCTCTTATGCCAATGATACCATCTTTTTTGATGGAATGACATTCAAACCAAAGAAAGGAAACTGAATAGAATTGGGATATGGATGGAATATAATGAAATTGAGCCCCTTTGAGGTTCCCTATGAAATGAGGCATGGAATGGAGCCACTGCGAAGAAGTTCCAGGAGTTATGAAGGAAGCTTCGGGCTCATATTGGTCAGGGCCACTGATTTTAGTTCTTTGTTAATCATCTTTGGAAGAGATGAATTTATAAACATTGGTGCCTTGTTGCCTTACTGCCAGTTATTCTAGCTTTTAGCCTTTCTGTTTGCAAAGGCTGGGTATGAGTTTGTCTGGGTTCCGTTATATTGGACACATGGATCAGTCTTTGATAGGGTTTTTATAATTTATCAGTGTTAATAAAGTACGTTTTATGTTTATTTTATATGGTGTTTCTTTTTGTTTCCCTTCCTTTTGTCAGATGCTTATTTTTTTTGTTGATCAAGTCACCTAGAGCTTGGTACTCCCTTGTGTTTTCCCTTCTCCCCTCCTGGATCTGTAGTTCTGTGTCGATCAGAAGCTGTTTTAAACTATGGGATTAATAAGGGACAGTATTGTGTTCAAACATGTGCTTGGATCTGTAATGTAATTGTTTTTGTGTTTACAATATGCCGGTCACGTCCCATGGCAAACCTGAAAATTATCTCTTATGAACACTATCGTGCTATCTCTATTCATTTGGCAGTGATAGATGTTGAGAGGAGAGAAAATTATATCTACAATCTGCTGGAGTGATGCATCTGAGGCCTTCAAATTCATGGGAACCTTTTGGAGTTATAGTTCAGGCCTTTGCACAATTGTGTTTCCTAGTCATTTTAACTATATTCCTTGGCAGTGTTAGCCCTTTGCTGAATCCTTGTAAGGGTTCAAACAGTTGTTGGTGAAGGATAACCACCAAAATATGAACTTGCGTACACAAATAATGTATTGTGTGAACTGTGTGCATTTGATCATGTATGCTTTCGAGTTGGCACTGTGCATTATTTTGTGGTTTTTTACATTCCGGAGTAGATTTTTAAACTTGAAGTGCTAAACCATGCTGGTTCTACCGAGACTTTAATACTGAAGGGATATGCTTTTGCTGTTTGTGCTCTTGGACCTTCGGCATACTTTGGGAAACAGCCTGGTGAAAGTTATATTTCCAAGTCTGGCGGTATGATATGCATGTTTTCCATCCTTTATCAACTATTCGTGTACTCTTTATTTTGATGGCAGTAGTTATATTTCAATTGTCGGTTGACCTGCACCTAGCTCAAGTGTGATTAATCAGCATACTTGAGGCATTTCTGATTTTTCCAATTAGGGAGTGGCACCAGGACGCATTTTCTATTTTTTTTTCCAATGATATTTTTTTCTTTTGAAAACGTTGCATCACTCTGACAATTTGCATCTTTGATGTTGTAGACTGCAAGAAGTTCATGGAAATGGTTCAGGAAATCGCAGAATCCATGGGCAAGAAAGGAGTAGAGAACAAGGATGCTGCAGCTACTGCTGATCTTCTTGATAAGTTGAATGTTGGTGGTGAAAAGAAGGAAGCAGAATCTAGCAGCAGCACTGCACAAGAGAGTGAGAGCAAGCCATCTGAACCCGCCAAGGAAAAGGAAGCTGTTAAGGAGGCACAATCTGAGGACTAAGGAAGGGGTAATTTTCCAGTCACTCTGGTTAAACATGCCTGCATTGTTTTATCTGGCATTGCAGAGTCGATATCGATGCGTCCATGGGTCAGTCAAAGGGTTGGAGAGAGTCTGTGTGCTTTGGATTGTTGATTGGGGTTTTGTTTTGTGGCTTCGGTGCAGTCTGTGTAAGAGTTGTCTAGGGTCTGGGCGTTGTTGTCTCTTCTGTACTTCGCTCTTCCGAGTGAGATTTTTCTTCAGTGGGTGCTGTACCTGTTAATATGCTTTATTATTTTAGAAGGGCATTGGTTCAAAAGGCAATCCTTCGACCCTTATATGTGTGCCATCTACTTGGTTCTATTTAATGTCAATTTTGCATGAGTGAATTGAATGGAGTCCCAGCAGCGTTTCCACTTCATGCACAGGGGAATGCATACGGAAGCGTCAATTTTGAGGTTTTATCTGTGGGAACGCGACTAACAGTGCCTTCAGTTTCTGTTCTTGGATCAGTTGGATCTATGCTGTCATCTTTTTGGTACCTCAGGAACGAGGTACCTCAGGAACGAGGCTTTGAGAGGGTTTTACGTTTTCCCATTGACAACAGAGACGAGGGCTGCGAATGTGTCCGACAGTGAAACGGAATGGTCGCATTTTGGTTTGTTTTAGCATCCGACAAACAATGAAACAAGGGTATTGAGTAAGGCTGGGCATCGGGCCGGGCCTCTATGATGTTCTGCTGCAAGAATCCTCTTTTACGTGGACCAACAATCTACTGCATGCGCTTCTTTAGAGGCTTTGATCGTATCCTCCTCTCCCCATATTTGCTATTTTGTTTCCCTTTTTCAGGCTTGCATTCACTCCTTGGTCGCTATGTTCATGACATATTCTTGTTGACTAATGAGGTTGCTTACTCTATTTGCTATTCTCGGTGTTCCTCTTTTACCTTCAAACTGGATATCACTAAGGCCTTTGTTGCTGAAGCTTTTTTTTTTTGTCATCTTTCACTCTGCAATGGATTCCAACTTCCTACCCAACCTACCTAAGTTCTCGGTAATCAAGTATGTGGATGACTTCATCCTTTTTGGTAATATGGTTTCTCCGTTAACCCCGCCAAGTGTCAGCTTTTGCTCTTGCATTTTGATTCAAGCCTCTTCGCTTCCATTCGATTACCTTGAACTTAGATTATCCCTATCCTCGCCACCACCTCTTTTTGGGCTGCTATAGAGCAGTGCATGCTTAAATCTCAATCTTAACTGCACTGCTTTTCTTTTATCTTTGACCATCTTTTTTTTTTATCTTAGACCATTCGGTCTTCACCTCTTTTGACAAATGATGACACAACGTTTTTTATTTTTGTCCTTTCTTTTATCACCTATTCTTTCTTCCACTTCATTCTATTCTCCTCTTCCCTAAGACTTGTTCTTCTCCTTTGGATACTTCTCACAAAAGGCAGTACTAGAAATTTTTTATGAGTGGACTGAAATAAAAAATTTTTATGAGTGGACTGAAATAAAGTTTCTAAATTTTGACATGAGCTGAAATATCATTTTTCAAAATTTTTATATAAAACAAGTAAATTTTTTTAAAATTTACATGTCAATTTTTATTTTATTTTTTGAGGTGGGGCGGTAGCCCTTGCCGGTTGCCAGCCCTACCCTAGCTCCGCCCCGGCTTCCCACAATTATGGCCTATTAGTTATTTGTGATGGATTTAGAAAAAAGCACAACAATTTGAATGTTCAAGAATTGAGCAACGAATATAACCTCAGGTTGCTTGTCAAGGCTGGCGTCCACCTCGCTCTTAGCATCGATTGGAAGATGGTTTCCCTTTGTCCTTATTTTTGTTTTTGTTTCTTTTTTTTTCTTAACTTTTCTCTTGTTTAGTTGCTTTTGTTTATTATATATATATAATGACTTTGGTGTGATTTTCATAGTGCAGAAATCACTACGTGTCATCTCTTATACCATCCAACATTAATGGTCACTGAACGCATTTACTCCCATGTGAGGTTCTGCGCTCCACGCTACCTAAGATTAGTTTAGTGATGTGGGTAAATATCTTTAGTGAGGTGGGTAAAGGTCTTCCAATGTGAATCTTTGTTGGTCCATCCTAGCCCTTGTTTGATGTCATCCAACCAACGGTCCATAAACCTTGATGATCATGGATTAAAAGATTAAAAAAAAAAAAGATCAGCTTCAGAAGGTCATTGTTATGATGACATACTTAGTTTAGAGAAGAACGAAAAGATATGAGGTTTAACCCAGACGGCGTCCTTGATAGGTGGTTAGTTTTTGTTTTGAATTGCATTACAAAAAAGTCTATAACCGTCAATGTTAAAATACTTCAAAACATAAAAAATAAACCCTACATCATAAGGAAAATGATATGTTAAATGAAAACTTTAGCTTCGGCTGCGGCCAGGTAGTAGGTCTCCCTACTCCATTGGAATATAGAGATTGGGGCTAAGATCACTCAGCGTAGAGACCAAAGCTCGAGCTTTGTCACTCATACAACATACTTAGAGCTGCACATGAGTGGAGTCGAGCCCAATCTTGGCGAGCTCGACTTGGCTCAAAAAACTTGAGCTGAGCTCGGCTCGAACTCGAGTCGAACTCTTTATAACAAGCTTGAGCTTCACTCGACTAGAAAAAATGGAACTTGAACTCGACCCTTTTAACTCATTTAACTCATTTAGGCGTTAACTCATATAAGCATTAACTTGTTTAACTCATGCAAACATTAACTCGTTTAACTCTATGTAACTTGTGAAACCAGTTTGGATAATATTATATTGAATACCGGTTTGTGAGTCGAGTTGAACATAAACAAACTAAAATTCCTGAAACTTGAACTCGACTCGTTTATGGTTTCAAATATCTTAGTAAAATCGAACTCGACTAGTTTATAAATAAAGAATCAAGTAGAAGCCAAAGTTTTTGAAAGGAGCTGGAGCAAAGTTCTAGTTGGTTCGGCTCTTGGTGCAGCCACAAACATACTCAACAGTCAGCCTACTTCTTGACTTCAAAGTGGCGGCTTCGTAATACATTAATTGAAGCTGGGTGTTTTGAAGAACCTGCGACACCGTGACGGATACGGACTGACACCAGCGTCAGTCCCCACATGTTGCTTCTTCCACGTTACAACAATTAAAGTTAGTTCAGGGCATTTTAAATTACCAAAAACGCCCTCCCATCATTTAGTCAGAGGGCGTCGATGGAAGAATCAAGAGTTCTACGCACTCCGATTCGGAGTACACTGCACTTGAAAACTTCTAGAAGCCTTTTTTTTTTTTTTACCGTCAAGTAAAATTTGGAACAACTATTTTCTAATGCAATCTTAGTGAGAAGAAAAAAATCATATAGTCATATTCATTCTTTTTTTTCATGTATTTTGTGTTATTAATGTGTAGACCTTATTTTATCAAGATATGTTTGGTTGGTGCTTTCTTCCCTTGCAAAACCCTATAATAGTGAAAAAAACCTGTTCTTTTATTGTTCAAAGGTATTTGAGTATAGATATTACTTTCATAATGTATTTACCTTTATGTGTGCATGCATCCATGCACATGCATGAGAGGAAGAGGTTCACTTAGCCTCCATAGTGGTATTCTTAATATCAAAATTAACACTCTTTAATACCATCAAGATAGAATCTTTTAAAACTAGAACGAAAGATGATGTGGTTACTACATGCCACCAAATCTGATTGGTCGCACTACCCATCATTTGGTAAGAGAGAACAATTGTATACGCAACAAAAGCGGACTTTTGTTATATCAACTTGAATCTATCCATTCCAAACATTCAATATTCAATTTTGACACGTATCATCCTTGCGATTCAGAAGTGCACCAAGAACCCGATATGTATACAACACCTTTCTCAATTTCATCTTGTATAGAGTGGAATTTTCATGGAGTCCTAAGCAGAGGCGGAGCCATGGTAGGGCTAGTAGGGCTCTAGCCCCACTTCAAAAAAAAAAATTGTATGTAAATTTAAAAAAAAAATCACTTATTTTGAAGAAAAAACTTCAACCCATGATAAAATTTAGAAACTTTAATTCTATTCTTCTTACAAAAAATTTCTAAAGCCTGGTTGATAAGGGTGGGATGCCAAATCATTTTGCAATAAAATAATTGTTTTTTAAATATCTTTATTCAAGAAAAATAGAAGCAGACAATCGTATTCATATTAACCTGAATCTAGTGGAGGAACTAGAATTTTTTTTAGGGGCGAACCAAATGAAAGATGGCTTTTGTAGATTGGATTTGAGTAGGATCAAACTGAACTCACATTCAAAAAATACATAGACGCAAAAAACAATTTTCATACTGTAATTTTTTTTTTATTTGCTTGGGTGAAGCCATGGCCTAGGTGGCGCCCCCCTCCCTCCGCCCCCGCCTGAATCGTTTGCTCTATCGACATGTTTTGATATGTCTGAATGGTTCTTCAGTAAAAAGAAAAAAAAGACTATTTTATATGATCAGCGAATTAACGGATACAAGGAGAAGCCAATCCGGAACAGTTTGCAGGAACAATAAATGTGATTTTTGGATCTTGTCTCCTGAAGGCCCGACCCGTTTGTACCCACGGCAGCCAGAAGATCAGAACTCGGGCAGTTCAACTGGTCCAACACAGCCATGGCCTCAATTTCGAGAACTTGTGTCCTTTTCAGTCATTTCGTCTCACGCCAAACAGCGTCCACCGACAAAAAGGGGAGCAAAGGAACAGGCGAGGCAAGTGCTCTTCCCGATCGAGATTGTAAGAGAAAAGCAACGAAGAGATCTTTTCTTTTTTCACTTCTCAGATGGGTAAGAGGAAAAAGTCGAGCTCAGCAATGGTGGAGGTAAGCATCGATTTAAATTCTGAATCCCCATTGTCTTTTTTATATTTTTGTCTTTTTATCTGGTCCGTTGATGTTTATTGTTGCTGAATGTCATCGGTCAAGAATGCCTACTTTTCCAACTTCTTCGGATTCCCCATTCTTCTAGTGATTTTGATGTATCGATCTCGTTAAGTTTGGTGTTTGTTTTCTTTTATTACCTTCTATCTCAAGTTCCTTTTTGTTGTTGAAGATTTCTGTTAATTTTAGGATAGCAATCTCTACCATGTTCTGCTGCATTTCATGATAGTATTTTTAAGGTCTTAAGTTCAAGGTTTGCTCTCGAAATTTTATCATCTGTGGCTACCATCTGTACCTTAGTGGTTCTATTTTGGTGGTTTTACGTGGTCTCTTCTTTTTTTTCGCTTCCATCTATGATCTATCTATTTTTGAGTTCTTAGAGTGCTTAACGAATTTCAGAGTTCTGAGACTGCTTCATGATGTTGGGGTTTCAGGATTAGGGCTGGGATTTGATTGTTGGCAGCTTGGAGGTGGGAGCTTGCACTATGGTGACATTAAAAGTGGAGGGCTCCAAGCAGTATTGGGCCACAAGCAGTCTTGTTCTTGGTTATGCTCTTTGCTCAAGCCTCCTTGCTGTAATCAACAAGTATGCCATCACAAAGTTTAGCTTCCCTGGTTTACTGACTGCCCTTCAGTATCTTACATCTGTGCTGGGTGTTTGGATTCTGGGGAAGTTGGGGTTTCTTTACCATGACCCATTTTCTGTTGAAACTGCTAAGAGATTCCTCCCTGCTGCTCTTGTTTTCTTTCTGGCGATCTTTACAAATACAAACCTCCTCCGCCATGCAAATGTGGATACCTTCATCGTCTTCAGGTCATTGACACCCCTCCTGGTTGCTGTTGCTGATACTGTATTCAGAAGACAGCCATTGCCATCTAAATTTACCTTTGTGTCGTTGGTGATAATATTTTCTGGTGCTGTTGGGTACGTTGCCACTGATTCAGCATTCACAGTTACTGCATACTCATGGGCTGTGGCTTACTTGGTTACAATCACAACAGAAATGGTGTATATCAAACACATGGTCACAAATCTTGGATTGAACACTTGGGGCTTTGTTTTCTACAACAATTTGTTGTCATTGATGATGGCACCTTTGTTCTGTATCATAACTGGAGAATATAATGATGTTTACATGGCTGTTAATGGATTGGAGACACGCCATTGGGTAAAGCCCGGAGCCTTCTTAGCAGTGTCCCTGTCTTGTGCATTTGGCCTAGCCATCAGTTTCTTTGGATTTGCAGCAAGGAAAGCAATCTCTGCTACTGCGTTTACTGTGACTGGTGTTGTCAACAAGTTCCTTACAGTGGCTATCAACGTTTTGATCTGGGACAAGCATGCAAGTCCAGTTGGTTTGTTATGCTTGCTTTCCACACTTTTAGGAGGGATTCTATACCAGCAGTCTGTGACTGGAGGTCCTCCTCCACAGCGAGGGGCAGTGGCATCCAAGCAGGCAGATGTCACTGATAACCATGGTGAAAGTGAATCAGATGATGAAGAAAAGAGGTTGTTGAGCGAATAAACCTTCTGGGTTTAATCTAGTTCCATCTAAACAGAGAAAATTCTTGGCTCTATGCAGCTAAGGATGCATCTGATGTGAAGTCTCAGTTCCCCTTTAGGTCACAACTGATTTTGAGTTGTAGATTGTAGGAGGTTATAGTGAAGCCTCAACGTTCTTCAATCAGCAATATTATATACTATATTATGGATTATTTAGTGTCCTCTTGCTTTATTCTTGCTTAAATTGTTGTCTGAGAATTTGCCCATGCAGGAATTCATCAGTGTTCTCTTTGCTTCATTCTTACCTAAGTTGCTGTTTGCGAATTTGGACGTGCAGGGAGATGGGCACATTTTAATCTCCTTGAAATAGTTCTTTCTTTTCCATTTTTTTTTTCTTCTCACATGTAGGCATTTGTAAATGTAGCAAACATACAAGAGTTTGTGGATAAATGCTTTATGCAGAAAGATTGAGAACTACAATGTAGTGAAGTGCTTCATTGCCAATTCTTGTATTATAATGGTAAACTGGTGTCTTCTGCCTGCAATTTTTGTGTTAGTTCTTAATTTCTTATCATATCTTTGATCTTATGATGAACGCATGGACAAATAATTAAATAATAGAGTCAACTGCAGATATTTTCCCCAGGGAATGCAGACTTGCTTTCGAGATTGTATGCATTGTTGATGGAACAGATGCTGGATTTTTTTCTATTGCTCTTAATGATCTGTTATAGTTGAGATCAATATCCATGGTTTTGTTTTCAACATAAACTGCAACATTTGCCACTTTGACTGGCTTATCATGCTAGAAATGTTTGCTGTAGTTGCTGCTTTTAGGCTCAGATGCTTGCTTGATTTTCTCATGTGAAGAGAAAGATCTTTAAGGCTTACATGCAAAAAATCTGTTAACTTGGGATTCAGACATCAAATTTCCGACTGGGCACATTAGGAGTAGTTCACCACACATGTTCGTAGAAACAAAGATCGATGCCTATGAAAAAGGGGACAAATCCATGTTAGAAACTTCTGAAACATCAGGATACCACTACCTTGATGAAAACCTAATAAATGAAAATACACGCGCCGCAGAGAGGGAGAGGGAGAGACCAAGCTGACATTGATGAGGATGTGCAGTAATGCAACTTAAGGGGGAAAAAAAAGAGAGAAGAAGGGCAACTCAACAAAGGTTTGATGTTTGAGGAGAATGTGAATGATCAGCAGCAAATGTCTTCTGCTACGACACTCAACTTATCCGAAGAAGGTGCTCGCATGCCTTCTAGAATTTTGTTCTCGTTCCTGCTCTTCGGGGCGATGTGAACAGGATGGCGAAGATCATCCCCTGTCAATAGCCACCCGAGTTACCAACATCTCATGAGGATGAAGACCAACTGCTCCCGGCCTTTCTTCAGCGGTTGTTTGAATACATGGAACTTTACTATAGTGCTCGAACTTTAGTTCAAATACATTGGAAAATTTCAGCTACAGGCAAACACAGAACTTTATTGCCAAAAATTTTAGAGCCATTAATAAACTTTGTACCGGCATTAAAGTTCTAATTAAACAGGTGAAACTTCAATTCTGAGAATTTTTTTTTTTGTCTGTTGACTTCTCAATGCCTGGAACGAAAGTTCCATGAAGGCAAACAAATGGGATAACTGGAAATTTTTTTTTTTGGGTAGAAATTGAGAAAAAAAAATGAAATGTTCTAAATTCTGAAAAAATTAAATGCTCGCTTCACTTGGCTTCAAAAGATGCAGTGCAGTTCTGTTAAGAAAGAGACTTGTCTGTTGCACTTAGCACGATCATCGTTTTCGTTCGAGAATCGATTGAAAATTTTCAAGTTTAAGCAGGTCTAGAGATTGGGATGCTACTTATTGGCATAATCTAATAGAGGTTTTATAATTGTTGGAAATCAGACAATCAAAATTTGGTTTAGGTTTAATTGAGTCTCGTATGAAAACTACAGTTTGCCTCCATTTATGTCGTCGTAATCTTTTAGCATCTTTTTCAGAGTATAATTTCATAGATAAATGAGAAAGCTAGAAATAAAAAATCATGAAAATCTAATCTTCAGAATGGATTTTATAAGCCAAAATGCCTAATTATCATTAATTTTAGATTCATTGTAAAGTCTAATCTACATATCAAATTTTGAGAATTTTGATTATCTAGTCACAAATATTTTGCATCAACCCAGACGAATAGCTTCATAAAAAGTTGTCAAATAAAGGCTTGTAGTGAATTTTCCTTCAGTGAAAAGTTAGATAAAATCATGAGAATGTAAACGAGTGAAAGGGAGTGACGTTGAAAAAGAATAACTGCAACCAACGTTCCCTGCTTTTCAAGACGACTAAATTTTAGCTGAGCCCTCACATGGCAGCTTTTATAAAAAGTGTGCCCACATCAGAAAAATCACAAAAATGTTTACTTTATGAACTTAATAAACCAAGAAAATCGTCCGGAAATAGAAAATTTCGTCAATTTGTATTGAACCTCATCTACACGATAGCTTGTTTTTACATCTGAATTAGATCGAATTGAAAACCCACTAATCCGTAAAATGATACTTTCTCTCCATCTCTCTCTCTCACAGTAGCTCAATTATGATTGCTGAAACATGATATCGATACCATACCGTGGCACGGCATTTCTGTCTTTTTTTTTTTAAATAACCATGTAGATTATATATATATATATATATATATATATATATATATATATATATATATATATATCGAACGTTATAACCTTTGGATGATAACGAGGCGTAACCCTTAAGGACCGTACCACTCTTTCACTCCAGATCAAACTCAGGCTGATAAGCTTGTTCAAGATATTTTCTCGAAGTCACCAACTTGAGAAGACATGCATCCAATTCAAGGGCGAAGGCTTCTAGGCCTGTACAATATTCAGTTCGATTGGTATCCACCCAATAAACATTCAAATTGAAAAAAACAATGCTTTTAACAAGCATCACAAGATTCCACATGGACTTCCCAAAGATACTGATATCTACAGTCATATTGTAGTGAAAATACAGACACCCTTTCAGCAAGTCGGATTCTTCCAATCTTCACAAATTATATTGCACACAAGCACAAAAATTACACCAACATGACAGGCCAAATTTTTCCAGAAGATGTGGCAATGGCTGGTCTGTCACCTCACATTGGAGTGGAGGAATTTATCCTACACCTCATCGTCTGTGATGATGGTCAAAAGTGAATATTTTACATTCAGTGAGATCTTACCCCTCTCCACCATGAGCCTTGCACCGGTGACAACCCAATATCCCGGAATATCCTGAGGACCTTTTGTCATTTCTGTCATATCTACAAATTTCAACATCTTGGGCGCTTGCACAGGCACTGGCGGACCTCCAGGGTAAACAGCTGAATTGATGATAACCTCTTCGGGCCTTGGTGGCGGTCGTTGGACGGTTGAGAAGTGGGTACTGATTAATGTAGATATGATTCCAGACCTCTGTGCAATACCTGGCGATCCCTCCCAATCTGATTTTCGCACACGAGCACCGGCAACTAATGAAAATCGGAGCCTCAAGTAAAGTACTTTCTTCAATCCAACAGTGCCAACATAAAACTGTGCACCGGTAACAATCCACGGGTCATCCCCACGGTCCACCGGAGCTGTGCACACATGAGAGAAGCTCTTCCATTGGACAGCTTCATAATACTTGCGGTTCTTGTCAGCTTCCTCAACATGGAAGTCAGGATCATCACTGAGTTCAAAAATCTTTGGCAGCGTGGACAGGTGCTGCAGATGAATGGCTAACCTGTTGTTCTTCTTTCCTTCCAAAAATAACCGCAGGCCTGTTACTGGCCTCTTACCCACATCAACCTACAGTACATCACACTTCGTAAATTGCGGCTAGACAAACAAACACAGCGAAAAGGAACTGAGTTGAAACAACTGATTAAGCATGACTGGGACGTAAACCAACAATCCTTTCAAGGTCTGTTAGGATTGCGAAACCAATATATGAAGTTATCAGAATCAGAATCCCTGTAACAGCAAATTCATCTTTGGCTAAACTTTTGGCTAAAGTAGTTTGATAATTTCAAATTAGTTTATCTATGAGTTTATTCCTTGGAAAAATAGATTGAATCATTGAATCTGCATCAATTTCTGAATATGAATGGCTTATAAGATCTTTAACACTGTGGGCTACTTTTTGGTAAAGAAAATATGAACTTGAAAAAAATCTGACGGCAATAAACTGCAAAAAAGAGTCATTGCATGAAAGAGCATACCAGGTTGGTATTAACATAAAGCTTGGGCCCCAAGAAACTGAATTGAAGTGCAGCATTGCTTTGTTGTCTTCGCTGAGGACCGAGGGCAAGCTCACTGAACACTGGTGCCCATTGCCTTGGCAGCTGGAATTCAAAAAATTGGTGAAGCTCTTCAATTGGTGGTTTATCTGCATAAAGAACAAAGACCAAAATGTTGATGCAGATATTTGTGTCAGCTCAACAATATACTCTACTGTTGCATCAAGTACGAATAAATTTTTAAACTGTTAAAGCACAGTGTCCAACACACACACACACACACACACACACAGAGAGAGAGAGAGAGAGAGAGAGAGAGATACACTTACAGCGGAGATATAAATTAATAGCATGGCTCAGGAATCCACTACCAGGAACTCCATTCAACAGAGATGTAATCGGAACAAAAGTCATTGAGATGACGTCAGGATCTAGGGGGACTGTAGCTAACCATTGGTTATGGGATAAGTTCTTATCACTGCCACCCCTCTTCTTGTTAACTATGATAAATCCCTGCATGCCCACAAGCAAGAAGTGAGTTTCCTAAATGGTGTCAGAATTAAATTTAAAAGTGAATCTAAAACATAAAAATATGGGTAACTTGTGCAACTTTATGCTGAAAGTACCTCCTTGCTTGACATAGACATGGATGTATTGCTGATATGAAAATTGGGAAAGTTCTCCATGATGTCATGCTGAAAATAAGGTAAACTGTATAGATGAGAACTTGTAATAAATAGTAACAGCATTAAAAATGGTTCATCGCAAGCCAGTAAAAGGAAAAAGCATTTACTTCTAACATTCAGACATAAAAAGAAAGTACTACCTTGCCTCTTCTTGAAATTTCTTCAGAATCAATGCCATAACGGCCACTTGCATCTGAAAATCTCTGATCAGCTATTGCCTTTACGTGTTGTTGAACTTCAGCTGGTTGAAGATTGGAATTATGCTGCTGTTTCACATAAATTACATCTTTTCCACCCATTTTTACCCCAGTTACAATATGTGTACCATATTTTTCAATAAATCTGAAACAAAACAAAATGGAATAAGATGGAGATATTTGCAATCAGCTTTTACCCACATTCCTGTCAGTTCACATGCCACACTTAGAACAAGAAGGCTACAGTTTAATATTCCTCATAGAATCTATTACAGTTTCAACAATGACGTGGTCAATGAATGCAACCTTACGCCCATTTAGTTAATGGCCCTCAGTTTTATGGCCAACAGGAAGCAACATTCCCCAGTAAATGCCAAAGTGACGCATCCAATAACAAAGCAGGACGATAACAGATATGGCAAGTTTCATTTTACAGTATAACTTTTTAGGCCAGCCCCATCACTAAATAGTTAAGATGATACAGTGTTTCAGGATAGAAAATTATCCAACGCTGCGAGAATCGGGAAAAAATCTGAAGCTGACATTTCTTTAGAATTGATACCACTACAACAAGTGTAACTTCCCTGAACACAACTAGTGAATGACTATCCATCAAAGTATTTGCACAGATCAGATAGGAAGGAAATTTACCTTGCCAATGCAGAAGGATCCCATGAAGATGGGACCTCTCTCTTAACATGATCACGCAGAACTACCTGGGATCTTGTTAATCCAACAGTGAAGAGGGTGATAAACCATCCATCGAATGCAAGACTTTTGGTACCAGCTGCATCCTTTTGCCAAGAACCGGTAAACTCAAACATGGTGTTGAATAAGCCACATGGGATTTTGCCGCCCAGTGATAAATCCTGATTGAATTGCTCTGACATCTGCAATTTGATACTACTACCTAATCAGACACTATAGTCATAGACTCATAGCTCATTTCAAAAGATCAAGTCTCCTCATTTTTTGTTGAAGAGCATTTTGCATGCATAATTGATCCAAGTCAGAATCTGCCAATTAATGAACTACAACCAGTTTCAGAAAGAAAATTCTATGCAAATCAATCAATTGAAATAACTTCGGACTCTAATCTCTGCCATCTGGAAAATGGGTTGGGAGTTGTAAGTGAAAAAGTACATTCCAAGTAAATGCTAAAGAACAAAAACGAAATTGCAGAAATCCCCAATCCTGTTCGTGCTTGTATTGTGAATAAAATTAAGAGTATTTAAAACAGCAGTCCAATGTGTGCATGCAGCAACATGTAGGGGAATAAATGTAAAAGTCCATCAATAAAAGGGTAACCTTCAAATTTTAGAAAACATTTTGGACTCGGCCAAGTTAGATCTTTTAGGTATTGACAGGACTTCTTGAGCCTCTCCAACATATTAATGAGTTTTCAAGGAAATAAAATAACATGATTATTACACTTTGGAAAATGAAGGAAGTGCAGTTTAGAATAATGATGCAATAAAAGGCTTTTTTTTCAAGTTTTCTCTCTCCCCACCTATGTCACACAGACTCGCCTAAAGAGGCCACGCACCCGTGTCGACTCGCCGACACGGCGACT